>CAUYQU010082634.1:0-46330 GCA_963574635.1 Cheracebus regulus | reverse complement strand
TCTTTGTAGCAATTGTGAATGGCAGTTCATTCTTGATTTGGCTCTCTTTAAGTCTGTTATTGGTGTATAGGAATGCTTGTGATTTCTGTACATTGATTTTGTATCCTGAGACTTTGCTGAAGTTGCTTATCAGTTTCAGGAGATTTTGGGCTGAGAAGCCTAAAATATTTACTGTTTTGCTCTTTACAGAAAATGTTTCCCAATCCCTGTTACTAGAGTAAAAAAAAAATTTTTTTGAGATGGAGTCTCACTCTGTTGCCCAGGCTGGAATGCAGTGGTGCAATCTTGGCTCACTGCAACCTCCACCCACTTGGGTTCAAGTGAGTCTCCTGCCTCAGCCTTTTCAGTAGCTGGGATTATAGGTGGGTGCCACCATGTCCTGTCTAATTTTTGTATTTTCAGTAGAGACCGGGTTTCACCATGTTGGCCAGGCTGGTCTTGAACTCCTTACCTCAAGTCATCTGCCCGCCTCGGCCTCCCAAAGTGCTGGGATTATAGGTGTGAGCCCCTGTGCCTGGCTTGCTCTAGAGTAAACTGATGGTCTCCATTCTTTACTCATTTATTTTGTCTTTGATCTTAGACCCCATAAGCCCACATGGATGGCCCAAGCCCATCTGCTGCATGCAGAATCCCCTCTTTGCACTGTGTGGTGGCAGATGGTCTGTCCTTTTGTCCTGGGCCAGCTGTGCCACTTCACTCCACAATACTGGGAGCCAGTGCCCTGACTTTGGGAAAGAGTGATTGTCCGTTTTATCTGTATGTGTGCTAAGGCTGGAATAGATAAAACCACCACCTCGCTCTGCCCATGATGGGAATGAGAAAGCTGCTGTGTCCTGGCCAGTTCTGGTCCTTTTTATTTAAAGCAGCCACTTGAGGAGCCACAGAAGTGAACTGTGCCAGAACCTAGATTTAACAACTGTTGAGTTCCTTCGTGACTGGGGAGTTCATGAGGCTCTGGTCTCTGTCCCTGTGAGCTCACAACGCATAATCCCTTTTGCGGCAGGGATTACACCTGTGTTGTGACAGGACTCCAGGGCTATGGGAGCACTGTGTAGAGACAGAGCTGTGTGCCCCTGGAGAATTGTTGACAGGAAGGTTTCTGTGAGAAGGGAACGTTTGAGCTGGCCGTCGGGAGGTTGGTTTTTCTTTGGTGGTACTTTGATGATGGAGCCCTTTTTCTGTGCTAAGATTGAGCCATTCAAGGAGTGAGCCTGGTTTTGTGGAGGTTGAAGGTACAAGATTTGGGGTAAAATACTGGGTCTGTCACCTCTAAGCTGTTCTTTAGGTGAATGATCAATGTTTCCAAGCCTCAGTTCCTTTGTGTGTTTCACCAGGGCGGCCAGCCCCCACCTTCCAGGTAGATGTAAGGGTTAAACATATGTGTCAGTGTGGCGGCTTGGCAGCAGACCTGGCCCCAGGTGTGTTGTGTTTGGTTCATGCAGAGTTGGTTGGTGTACTTTTCTAACATGAGTATAATTAGGTGCCAACTAACTGACACAAAAAAGCTGGATTTTCAGCCTCTCTTGAAAAACCAGGAGATGGGGCAGTTGCTGGTATTGCTGTGAGGTACTGCCAGAGCTGGGTAGCAGCTGCCATGTCTAGATGGACACCTGCTCTGCTCTTGTGATCTGTGCCTTGCCAGCCACCCCACTCATTTCTATGCCCCACCTGACCCTGTGGGCATTGCAGGGGTCCCTCTTGGTCTTGTATGTGCCCCAGGCATATATTGGGCAGCCTTTTTGCCACCCTTTTTCTTTACTTCTGCTTTCTTTCAGTTTCTTTATTTGGAATGGTAGTGGATTTTGAGGTGGGATGGGAGTGAAACAAGAGCAACAACACTAAAGTCATCATTGGGCTGGTAGCACCAGGCATCCCAGATGCCTGCCAGTGTACCTGAGGATGAATTCTGCAGTGACAACAGGTTGATGATGTCATTGTTTCCTGTAAGACTCTGTATGTGGGGCCTTGGTTAGAGGGTGAGGGAAGATGAGAGCATGATTATGATGTGGGCCTGGGCTGCAGTGTGCTGGGGATTGTTCACGTTTAACTCTGTAACTGCATGGTGGCTGTGAGGTCTTCACACACAGATGCTATTGTTTTAATTTTTAACCTGCCTTCCTTATTTCGTTGTTTCTGCCAGGGCAGTGGGCTGTTAAATCCAGCCCAAGAACTCTTCGTTACACATTATCTGTGGCTTCTTTTCACAATGCAGTGGCAGAGTTGGGTAGTGACAGCAACCCTATGGCCCACAAAGCCTAAAATACTGACTGTGAGACTTTTTCCAGAAAGAGTTTGCTGACGCCCATTCTAGGGAATGCTAAAGGTGCAGGTTCCGTGAAAATCAGAAACAAATCATGTGAGGCAGCCTGCCACAGATGCACACGCAGGGCTGATAGAAATGCGGTGTCCATTGCAGTTTTGCAGGGCACGTTGAATGAATCATGTGACATCATTGTGTGTATCCTGTAATACCAGTAAGTCGTTTATTGTGTATTCATCTGTGCTTCCAGATGTTTTAGCCCCTGTGTAGATAATTCAGCTCAGGGTAAAGGAAATGAGAGTAATAGGGCCAGAGCTAGGAACAGTGGTGGAGACAGGGGTGGCTATCACTGAGGCCCTTTGCCATGAGACTTGCCGTCTCATGAAGAAAGAGCTATGCTAGACAGGGGGAGATGGGGCACAGCTGGAGGGGCCAGTGGAAGCAAGGCATGGTTTTTATTAAATTTATTTATTTTATTTTATAAAAATATAAATACATATAAATGTAATTATATATGTTTATTATTTTATTTTATTTTGAGACAGAGTCTCGCTCTGTCACCCAGGCTGGAGTGCAGTGGTGTGATCTCGGTTCACGCAACCTTCATCTCCCAGGTTCAAGTGATTCTCCAGCCTCAGCCTTCCAAGTAGCTGGGATTACAGGCACGTGCCACCACGCCTGGCTAATTTTTTGTCTCTTTTTTTTTGAGATGGAGTTTTGCTCTTATTGTCCAGGGTAGAGTGCCATGCCACTATCTCAGCTCACTGCAACCTCTGCCTCAGCCTCCCAAGTAGCTGGGATTACAGGCATCTGTCACCAAGCCTAGATCATTTTTATATTTTTAGTAGAGATGGGGTTTCACCATGTTGGCCAGGCTGGTTTTGAACTCCTGGTCTCAAGTGTTCTACCTGCCTTGGCCTCCCGAAGTGCTGGGATTACAGGCATAAGCCACCACACCCTGCTGGGAGTAGCTTTTCTACTGTGTGATTCAATACAGGGACTGGGTTCTCCATGCAGTTGCCTTGACCAGCGCTTGCAAGAATCCTACTGTAGTTCTTTAGAATAGGGACATTTTCTCAGCCAACATCTACCTGTTGCAGTCCTTCTCATAAAATACTGGGCCAAGAGTGGTGGCTCACACCTGTAATCTCAGCACATTGGGAGACTGAGGCAGGAGGATCATTTGAGGCCAGGAGTTCAAGACCAGCCCAGGCAACATAGCGAGACCCTGTCTTTACAAAAAATACAAAATTAACCAAGTATGGTGGTGTACTCCTGTAGTCCTAGCTACTTGGGAAGCTGAGGTGGGAGGATGGCTTGAGCCCAGGAGTTGGAGGCTGCAGTGAGCTATGATCATGTTACTGTACTCCAGCCTAAATAACAAAGCCAGACTCCATCTCTTAATTTTTTTTTTTAAAATTGAGATGAAATTTACAAAACAAAAATTAACTGTTGTTCTAAAGGAAGCGATTCAGGATCATTTAGTACATTTGCATTGTTGTGCAACCAGCACCTCTGTCTAGTTTCAAAACATTTTTGTCACCCAAAGGAAACTCCATATCCTTTAAGCAGTAGCTCCCCACCCCCCTACCACCCCAGCCCCTGGAAACCACCTGTCTGCCTTCTGTCTCTATGGATTTACCCGTTCTGATTCTTCCCATTTTTGCAAGCACAGCTCAGGTTCCCACTTGTTCAGTGAGAGTTAGGGAGAGCAGGCTCAGCCTCCACCGCAGCACTTGTTTGACTGTGTGCCCTTGGGCAGAATTCCTTGCACACAGTGGGTACTCAAAGAGCATTGCCTTCTTTTTCTTTTCTCGCTTGTACCTGCTTAATGTGTTACAAGGATATCACCAGAGAAATGTCTAGCGTTGACTCTACCACTGCCTTGAGAGGCAGTGAAATACCACTGTTTTGCTGTGGGCTGGGTGTGGTGCCTCACACCTGTAATCTCAGCACTTTGGGAGGCCGAGGTGGGTGGATCACTTGAGGTCAGAAGTTTGAGACTAGCCTGACCAACATGGCGAAACTTCATCTCTACTAAAAATAAAAAAAGAATTAGCCGGGTGCAGTGGTGGGCGCCTATAATCCCAGCTACTCAGGAGGCTGAGGCAGGAGAATCACTTGAACCTGGGAGGCAGAGGCCTCAGTGAGAAGAGATGGTTCCACTGCACTCCAGCCTGGGTGACAGAGTGAGACTCTGTCTAAAAAAAAAGAAAAAACAAAAAATTCTGTGGTCCACCTCTGTGGAATAGGAACCAGTTTACTTGGAGCTCCAGGGTTGTGAGGGTTAAGAAGGAATATGGCCAGAGCGCCTGGTTGCGTCCTGCTTGTTTACCCCTCCCCACGTGCCAGGGGTCCTCTTTCACCCTTTCGTCTCCCAGGGCGGTAACACAGAGGTCTGGATTGAATTGCTTTGCCTGGGCTTTGGAGAGAAGGTAGCTAGTTGAAAGGACTTCTTGGAGCCAGTGGTCTTGACACCTTGGGGTAAGGGTTGCCAACAGCTGTGATGATAGCTAATTTTATTAAGTGCTTGGTATAAACCAGGCACAGTTCTAGGCGCACAACACAATTTCACTCATTTCATCCTCTGAAGAGATAGGTGCTCTGATGAAAAGCCTGAAGCGGGGAGGTTAACCTGCTCATGATCACATAGCTGGTGGAGTAAGATTCTAACCCAGGCTGTTGTGTTTGTTTTTTGAGATGGAGTTTCTCTCTGGTTGCCCAGGCTGTAGTGTGATGGCGCAATCTTGGCTCACTGCAACCTCCATCTCCCAGATTAAAGCGATTCTCCTGCCTCAGTCTCCAAAATAACTAGGAGTACAGGAATGCACTACCATGCCCAGCTACTTTTGTATTTTTAGTAGAGATGGGGTTTCACCATGTTGGCCAGGCTAGTCTGGAACCCCTGACCTCAGGTGATCCACCCACCTTGGCCTCCCAAAGTGCTGAGATTACAGGCATGAGCCACCCTGCCTGGCTCTTGTTCTTAATTTCTGCTCTTTCTCTCCAGGAGGTCACTGCAGCTTGAATGATGATCTGAGACAGAAGGCTAGAGGTTTGTGGTAAAAATTAACATGGGACCCAAAGGACTCTAAATGTTAAACATTAGATTGTGAGGGTTCTAAACATTAAAGGCAAAGGCCAGGTGCAGTGGCTCATGCCTGTAATCCCAGCACTTTGGAACGCCAAGGCAGGCGGATCACCTGAGGTCAGGAGTTGAGACCAGCCTGGCCAACATGGTGAAACCCCATCTCTACTAAAAATACAAAAATTAGCTGGATGTGGTGGTGCGCACTTGTAATCCCAGATACTCAGGAGGCTGAGGCAGGAAAATTGCTTGAACCCGGGAGGCGGAGGTTGCATTGAGTCCTGATCATGCCACTTCCCTTCAGCCTGGGTGACAAGAGCAAGAGTCTGTCTACAAACAAACAAACAACAACAACAAAACATGAAAGACAGTCCCAACTAGGTGACTGACTTTCCCATGCACATGAGGTTTCTGAGTAGAGATAGCAGGTGACAGCTGACTGTTTTTCTCAGACGGGTTTGTGGACCCCTGGAGGTATTCTCTGGGGTGCCATTCCATTTTCTGTTTTCATTTTGATGGTGATCTAAATGAGAAATTTAAAAGAAGCCTGCTCTTGTTCACCTGCTTGGCTGTTGGCTGGGGGCTGCCCTTGGAGATGAGGATGCAGGAATATGGGGTTGGATCGCTCCTGTGTTGTGAAGTGTTTGCTGAATTTGCAGTGGGGTACTGCTGCAGTTTTTTACAGAGATCGAGGGTGAGCAGGGCTTAGCAGCTGGAAGGTCCGGGAGCCCATGGACTTGGAATTGAATTCCCCCTTGGCCACTTCCCAAGGGTCTAGCCTTGGGTAAAGGTCTTTTCCTCTCTGAGTCACAGTTCTCTCTATTGAATGCAGCCACTTTTCCTTCGTTGTCAAGGATTAAATAGGTCAGTCATTTCATGGCTTAGCCTGTGGTTGGGACTCAGTAGGTGGCACATTCTTCTTGCTTCTCTCTGAATGGCAGCAACATTTGAAGCTGGCAGATTCTTCTGGGCCCTGGCGGGGGTGTTGTACTCTCCAATGGATTCAGAGGGTGAAGGTAAGAAGGAGACTGGTAGCGTTGATTGCTCTGCCCTTCTGTCTTTGCAGAATCCCCACATTAGCAGACTGTAGAGCTAGGAGGGCATGATCTCATGCAGAAACCAGTGCCCAGACAAGGGAAGTGACTGTCCCTGTCACATGGCTAGCAAGCAGGCCAGGCGGGATGAGCGCTCAGGCCTTGTGACTTCCCACTCAGTGCTCCCTCCACTGTTTCTCTCAGTTGATAAGTGGTCCTGAGACCACCTGTGCTCTCTGCAGCCTATTAAATGCCTTTTCTCTCTTTATTTATTTATTTATTTATTTTTGAGACACTCTCACTCTGTTGCCCAGGCTGGAGTGCATTGGCACTATCTTGGCTCACTGCAATCTCTGCTTTCCAGGTTTAAGTGATTTTCCTTCCTTAGCCTCCTGAGTAGCTGGGATTACAGGTGCCTGCCACCATGCCTGGCTAATATTTGTATTTTTAGTAGACAAGGGGTTTTGCCATCTTAGCCAGGGTGATCTTGAACTCCCTAGCTCATGTGATCTGCCCACCTTGGCCTCCCAAAGTTGCTGGGATTATAGGTGTGAGCCACCGTGCCTGGCCCATTGCTGCTTTTTAACTAGGTGTCCATGAGATCTGAGATCTCTGTGGACATTGAAGTTTGAGAAACACTGTATTAAAAAATTACCAGTAGGGAGATGATAGAGATTTTTATTTTCTTTGTACATTTTTTCCTGATTTGTTACTGTTTTTTTTTTCCTACATGAATTGCTGTTATGATGACAAAAAATAGCAAAGGCATTTCCAGTGTGGGGAACCCTGTCAGGTTTCCAGTTGGCATTGCTCAAGAGCAGGCAGAGCTGTCAGGTCTCATACTTTGAAAAAGGAAGAAAGCAAACCTGACTTTTCTATTCTGGTGTTAGGGAGGGAAGAGCAGAATCCAAACCCTGGATTCTGAAACAAAGAGCGTTTGATTGATAGACACAGGTCTCCAGAGGTGTGGGAAGACCTTGGCCAGATGGGTCTATAGCCATCCTGAGTGATGCCTTGACATGCCTCATGGCTGGTGGGAATGGAATCTAGACTATTCCTGATCAAATCCTCTTCCTGAAAAAATACTAATGGTACTTTTTGAAGAGTCAGTTATTTTACTGTGTGACTCAAAGGATCTGCTGACTGATTTTATCACCAGGCCTGGGGGTAAAGGCAGGATCCTTATATCATGGTCCTAACACAGGCTTTAGAAGTCTTGAATCAGGATCACAGTTCCACCAATTAGAATTCGAATTTGAACAGAATCTAACCCCTTTATCATGGTCCACAAGATCCTATGTGACTGGCCCCTGCCTGCCTGTTTGATCGTTCCTTCTGCTTTTTTGCTTTTTGGTCAAGCCACGGTGAACTTCCTTCTAGTCCTGGAAGACTAGAGCTAAGCTTGTCCTGCCGCAGAGCCTCTCCCCTTGCTGTTTGCACTGTCTGGAACACTGGCCTGTCATATCTTTCCATAGCTGCTCCTTCTTTTTATAGAGGGCTTAGTTCAAATGTCACCTGTGTAGAGAGACCTCAGTGGCTGCTTTGGCTGAAACAGCGTTCTATGACTCTCTAACACTTTTTCATTGATTAGTTTAATTTTATGCGATTTGTTTCTTCTTGGTTTTTTTTTTTTTTTTTTTTTTTTTTTTGATAGGGTCTCACTCTGTCACCTAGGCCAGAGTGCAGAGGGACAATTTCAGCTCACTGCAACCTCTGCCTTCCAGCTTCAAGTGATCCTTCCACTTCTGCCTCATGAATGGCTGGGACGACAGGTGTGTGCCACCATCCCTGGCTAATTTTTTGTGTTTTTGGTAGATAACAGGGCTTCGTTATGTTGCCCAGGGTGGTCTCAAACTCCTGAGCTCAAGCAATCTGCCTGCCTCAGCCTCTCAAAGTGCTGGGATTACAGGTGTGAGCCACTGTGCCCACTTTCTAGTAGGATTTTAGCTCCATTTAACTCCTGTGTCCTCAGCTCTTAAAACATTGCCTCACACACAGTAGAAGTTAAATAAATCCTGGGTGGATCAGTGCACACAGTCACTTGACTTCTGTGGGCTTCAGCTTTCCCATCTGTGTTTGGGGTCCTGGCTTGTAGGGTGGATGTGAAGGTGAAAGGAGATGATGCATACAGAGTGCCCAGCTTGGTGCCTGGCATGTAGGACATGCCCAGCACGTGGTGGTGGTTGTTATCAACCAGCTGGCCTAGGCTTGACTGGAGGAATCACTGACCATCCCTGAGATAATACCCCACTACTGCTCTCTGGTGCAGCCCATGTAGAGGTGCCCAAGACACAGCCTGATGGCAATTCAACGCTTGCCATGTGGAGCAATCTGCCCTTGAAACTTGAATTTCAGTATCCTTTGAAGTCAGTGTGCTCTGTGTCTGGTGTGTCATATTCCGTGGCTTTGTATCTTGCTTGGAGGTATTGGGCCTCTTGTGGAGATCAGGTGTGGCTCTGACAACTGTCTGCCTGGTGCTTTCAAGTGCCCGTGCTCTAGACCTTAAATGGAAGTTCACTGTATGTCATGTGTGTCAGTTGGGAATGCTTTTAGCTGCAAGTAACAGCCCAATGTGTGGTGGTGTGGACAAATAGGGTTATTATTTTGTGAGAGTTAGCTTGTTTCTAGTCTTGGCTTAACAACTCAGTGATCTAAGGGCTGGTATCTTTGTGATTCTCTAGGTCTTTCCCTCAGGCTCGTGACTTCATGGTGGCAAAATGCTATTCCAGCTCCACCCAACATGTTTATGATTAAGGCATGAAGGATGAAGGGTGGGATGATGTCCTTGATAGCTTTTCTTTATATCAGAAAGGAATGACTTTCCCAGATCTCTCCCAATGCACTTCTGCTGGCTTCTCATTGGCCAGACTGCTTAAGTTCAGACTCAGCTGCTGAGAAAAGAAGTAATTAGGTTTTTCAGCTTGGATTGCTGAAGGTGACATGGAAAAAGGATGTTGGAGAGGGTAGTGAGATCAGCCAGTGAGCAGTGCCCACTGTACTGGGAAACTTTTATTTTATTTTAGGCTGCTGGTTGACAACTAGGGGGCAGTTTTGATTCCCAGGGGACATTTGGGATTACATGGAGATATTTTTGTTATAACTCAGGGTTTGTGTATGCTAATGGCATGTCATGTGTAGAGGCCAGGGTTGCTGCTAAACGTCCTACAATGTCAATAATGCCAAGGTTGAGAAACCCTTAGACCATCCTAGCCATGTTCTTCAAATCTGGGGAAAATTATTTTAGCTGTTTTCCTTTGATACAGTAACAGGCAGTGGGCAAACTTCATTGTAATGTTATAGATTATTGGTACCTGGTCGTGCTATTGATTTTGTTAAAGATCAGTAGCAATGGACTGATCTAGTTGGGGACAACCATGTACCATAATGTCAGAAAGTCTTAATAGAAGACGAGCATCAAACAGAACTAATGAAGCCTCATTGCATTTTAGGATCACAGAACAATGACAAAAGACAATTTCTGCTGGAGCGACTGCTGGATGCAGTGAAGCAGGTAAGCAGAAAGCACACGTTTGCCTTTTCGGTCGAGTAATGTTGTCAGATAATTAATATAGGTCATTTCTTCCCCATAACATACACAGACCAACTCCCACTTTATATCTGGGAACAGTGAAGCAATCTAATCATTTTCCCCAGGAAATGATAGAACAGGGAATGCGGTCAGAGTTGGGTTGGAGGAAGTCCTGTGTCTTGAATTTCCAAAGCCCTCTAGAGGACCCCATCCTTCATGATGTCCCTTCAGGAAGGGCATTGGGCCGGGCGCAGTGGCTCACACCTATAATCTCAGCAATTTGGGAGGTCAAGGCGGGCAGATCACTCACTTGAGGTCAGGAGTTTGAGACTAACCTGGCCAACATGGTGAAACCTGTCTCTACTAAAAATACGAAAATTAGCTGGGCATGGTGACAGGCACCTGTAATCCCAGCTACTTGGGAGACTGAGGCAGGAGAATTGCTTGAACTTGGGAGGCGGAGGTTGCAGTGAGCTGAGATCACAGCATTGTACTCCAGCCTGGTGACAGAGTGAGACTCTGTCTCAAAGAAAAGAAAGAGCATTGATGGGGGTTGCAAAGTCTCATTGTCTCATTTCCAAGCATTTGTGTTTGAGGGCAACTCTGAGGGGTGCAGAGGTGGTGGTCTGGAGTTAGGACCGCTGAGCACAAGAAGGCTAGGACAAAGAGGAAGGAGGCCATGCCTGGGGTCCTCTGCTGCTGCCCCAGCTATGTGGATGCTCCAGGTGGCTCTGCTGTGATCGGTGTTATGTTGTTTCTGATGCTTGGCTCCGGCTGGGCTTGGAAGCAAGCCTGGACATGAGACTGGAATCTGCTTGCTGCATGTACCAGATGCATGCTACTGTTAGCTGTCATTGATCACACATTCACTGTGTGCCAGGCTCTCCGCTAAGCACTTTACATTTAATCCTTCCAACAACACTGTGAGAGTATAGTTCCTGCAATTGGTTTCATTTTACGGATGAAGAAACTGAAGCTCAGAGAGATCCAATAACTTGCTCAAGGTGTCAGAGTTAGTAAGTGGCAGAGGCAGGATCCAAATCTGGGAATTCTAGGAGCTCACTTTTTGGAAGGTGCAGTTGACAATTTTATGGGTGTAATTACACTATAGGGAGGTAAGTACTTTAATAGGGGTGTGTGTTAAAATTTTTTTTTTTTTAGAGACAAGGTCTTGCTGTTGCCCAGGCTTGAGTGCAGTGGTGCCATAATAGCTCATTGTAACCTCGAACTCCTGGGCTCAAGCAATCCTTCCACCTTAGCCTCATGAGTAGCTGGGACTACATACAGGTGCATGACACCACATGTGGCCGGGATGTATGTTGAGTATTGAAGTCAGCCCAGAGAATGTAGCATCTACGCAAGCCTTGAGGCATTGTATGGGAGGAAGTACACAGGCTTTGGGCTCAGATGTAGCTGGAATTGAAGGCCAGCTTTACTTCTTCAGCTGTGTGTGTGCAGGGACAACTCAGGCACCCTCCCTGAGCATCTCTCTCCCCTTTTGTAACGAGGTCACTTATCTGTGTACGGCTGCTGAGGGAATTGGTTTGTTAAAGCAGGTAAAGGGCCCGGATGGAGCCTGGTCCTCTGTTAATATGGTAACATCTGGAGCCCATGTTATTAGCTTGTTCTTTCTTTGCTGCAGAAATGGAAATGATAATAAAGTGAGGAGGCAAGTTGAACCACTTTAAATGTAGCAGTTAGAGAGAAATAAATTGGAGGTTATGCCCAGAGCTTCTTTTTTTTTTTTTTTTTTTTTTTTGAGATGGAGTCTAGCTCTATTGCCGAGGCTGGAGTGCAGAGGCATAATCTCAGCTGACTGCGACCTCTGTCTCCTGGGTTCAAGTGATTCTCCTGCCTCAACCTCCTGAGTAGCTGGGACTACAGGCATGCACCACTGTGCCTGGCTAATTTTTGTATTTTATTTTATTTTCGAGATGGAGTTTTGCTCTTGTTGCCCAGGCTGGAGTACAATGGCATGATCTTGGTTCACTGCAGCCCCCACCTCCTTGGTTCAAGTGATTCTCCTGCCTTAGTCTCCTGAGTAGCTGGGATTATAGGCACAAGCCACCATGTCCAGCTAATTTTGTATTTTTAGTAGAAATGGGGTTTCTCCATGTTGGTCAGGCTGGTGTCTAACTCCCGACCTCAGGTGATCCGACTGCCTCGGCCTCCCAAAGTGCTGAGATTACAGGTATGAGCCACTGCGCCTGTATTTTATTTTTAAATTTTTATTTATTTATTTATTTTTGAGACTGAGTCTCACTCTGTGGCCCAGCCTGGAGTGCAGTGGCGTGATCTTGGCTCACTGCAACCTCTGCCCCCCAGGTTCAAGTGATTCTCCTACCTCAGCCTCCTAAGTAGCTGGGATTACAGGCGCCTGCCACCATGCCCAGCTAATTTTTGTGTTTTTAGTAGAGATGGGGTTTCATCATGTTGGCCAGGTTGGTCTTGAACTCCTGACCTCAGGTGATCCACCCGCCTTGGCCTCTCAAAGTGTTGGGATTACATGCATGAGCCATTGCGCCCGGCCAATTTTTGTATTTTTTAGTACAGGCAGGGTTTCATCACGTTGACCAGGCTGGTCTTGAACTCCTGACCTCAGGTGACCCACCCACCTTGGCCTCCCAAAGTGCTGAGATTACAGATGTGAGCCACCACATCTGGCCTGCTGTTATTGTTATTATTATTATTGTTATTTTGAGGGTTAAAGTATTGTATATGACTTTTTTTTACATATCACTTTCATAAATAAACTTTATTGATGTATAAGTTACATAAAATAAAATATAGCATTTTAAGTGTTCTGTTTCATGTGTTTTGACAAATGTATCATTTAAAATTATATATATATATATGTATATATACATACACACACACACACAAATATACATACATGCACAGACACACAATGTAGTAGTTTTGATAATAAGTTTAGGAATCCTGCAAGAGTGCTACCCATAGCAGAGATTCTGTACCTTTAAAAGAAAAAAGACAGTAGTAGGCCAGGTGCGGTGGCTCACACCTGTAATCCCAGTGCTTTGGGAGGTTGGGGTAGGATGATATCAGCCTGGGCAATATAGTGAGACTCCTATCTCTACAAAAAGTGAAAAATACGAGTTGAACCTGATGGCATGTGCCTGTAATCCCAGCTGTTTGGGAGGCTACAGTTGGAGAATTGCTTGAGCCCAGGTAGTGGAGGTTACCTTGAACTATGATGGCACCGCTATACTTCAGCCTGGGTGACAGAGCCAGACCCTATTTTTTTTTTAAAGAAAATTAGAGGTTGGGCACAGTGGCTCACACCTGTAATCCCAGCACTTTGGGAGGCCAAGGTGGGTGGATCATGAGGTCAGGAGTTCGAGACCAGCCTGACCAACAGAGTGAAACCCCATCTGTACTAAAAATACAAAAATTACCTGGGAGTGGTGGCATGTGCCTATAATCCTAGCTACTCAGGAGGCTGAGGGAGGAGAATCGCTTGACTCTGGGAGGCGGAAGTTGCAGTGAGCCAAGATCGCACCACTGTACTTCAGCCTAGGCGACAGAGCAAGACTCCGTGTCAAAAAACAAAAGAAAAGAAAAGAAAACTAGAATAGTGGATAATGATGATGGTTACACAACATTGTAAATTGAAATTTACACCTAAAGATGGTTAAAATGGCAAAGTATATGTTCTCTATATTTTAATTTTACCAATTCAAAAAGTAGCCTGGTTTTATTTTTATCCACCCTCAGTAAATTGTCATTCTGCACAACTGGATGACTCGTATGAGGCTGTTGTAATGTCATAGCCAGTCATAACAACTCTGGGGCTCTGTCCAAAGGGACCCATCAGTGCAGGTGGTGGAAGTTGTAGTTATCACTCGTGAAGAGCTTTGTGTTGTAGACAGTTCGCTGCTGACAGCAGGAGCAGCTTCCTGGATAATGCAGATGGCTGCATGTTTTGTTTTCCTGTTAGCATTGTTTTTCCACAAGGCTTGTTTCTGTACAAGTGGGAGATAAGGGTTTCCTTTAAGCGGCAGCTTGAAGACTGGGGTGTGCACCTTCTTAAGTCTTGTGCTGACACCCAGGGCACAGGGACATCCTGATGTGGCATGCAGAACTTCTGGTCCTGTGTCCCCTTCCTGACCCTTAAGCCCTGTGTGGGTTGTTTTGTGACGTTTTGAGTGTCCCATCCCAACAGCTGATCTCAGCAGCTTCTTTTTCTGTGCAGTGCCAGATCCGCTTTGGAGGGAGAAAGGAGATCGCCTCGGATTCCGACAGCAGGTAAATATGTTGCTTCTAAAACCATTGACCATCGAGGTTGAAAGGGCAGCAGAAGGTGACTGGCTTCTGTGCTCTGCCTCTGCAGCTGAGAGGTACAGCGCTGAAATTTCAGTCACCCACAGACTCTCTGTGTAGTGACTACTCATTTCAAACACTCCACATTTTCCGTAATTCTCATTCTAGGAATCTGTTCTGAAGGAATTATTCAAGATACTTTTCCATATAAAGTTATTTTCAGGATAATTAATAATTATGAGAACTTAGATGTCTAAAAACCAAATAATTGGGAAATAGTTAAATGAAGTATAGTGCATTAATAGGATGGGATGTTATATAGCCATTAAAAATGATATTTATATAGAATTTGTTTTCAACAGAAAAGCACATAGGTAGTGATTTAAAAATTACGTATGTAGTAAAAGGCATATGTTGGAAAAAGAGCAGGATACGAAATTCTGTGGATGCAGAGTGGTCCTAGCTATGTCAGAATACACTGGCCAAACACACTGAAATGTGGCCTGAGGTAGCAGTAGGGGTAAGAATAGTGGGAATATTGTTTTCTGGTATGTTTCATGTTTTTTACTGTGATCATATGTTTCTTTTATGGTAACAGATATTTCCCAAAAATGGGCCAGTTGTGGTGGCTCATGCCTGTAATCCCAGCACTTTTCAAGGCCTAGGCAGGGGGATCACTTGAGGTCAGGAGTTTGAGACCAGGCTGGCCAACATGGCGAAACCCTGTCTGTACTAAAAATACAAAAACTAGCTGGGCATGGTGGTGCACACCTGTAGTCCCAGCTACTTGGGAAGCTGACGCAGGAGACTTGCTTGAGCCCAGACTAATTCTGGGGAAAATCAAGGGTTTAGGGGGTGGAGGTTGCAGTGAGCTGAGTTTGCACTACTATACTCCAGCCGGGGTGACAAAGTGAGAGAGAGTGAAACTGTCTCAAAAAAAAAAAAAAAAAAAAATCTTAAAAATGGCCATTGATATTCATGACCCAAGAAAGGCTGACATAATTGCATAAGCTGATAACATTGGCTGGAAGGAGACACATAGGACTTGACAAAGATAGGAGACACACAGGCATCCAGTCCTTCCTGCAAATGTGTTGTGAGCTCAGTCAGAGCTGATTCGCGCTCTGCAGCTCCTGGGGTGGCAGGAGGGACATTCCTGCATGGGAAGGAAAGGGAAGGGAACTTACTTGCTCAACGTTCATCTCATCCTGGAAACTGTTCATGTCCCCCACCCTCTCACCCTAGCCCACCCACCCATGTCCATCATTCCTTTTTCAGTCCTTTCCTTCCCTTATTCTTCTGTAAAACTTTAACAGCCATGAGCAAAGCATGTAGACCTGCCTGGAATAGAGCTATGTGGATGATTTGAAACTGGCACAGATTTAAAATGATACATCTTATAATCCGTCCCTTCTTTGCTTAGATTTTCTCCATGACATGTATCACCCTCCAACAGACTATATATACATTTATCTTTCTAATTTTGCCTATTATCTGTCTCTTGTCACTATAATGTCAGCTATGTGCAGGCAGGGATGTTTTGCTGTGTTGTTTACAGATGTCTCTCCAGTGACTAGAAGCATCTAGAAGATACTCAGTAAAGATTTGTTATCCAGATGAGTATGTGTATTACATACTCATCCATCATCGTGAAAGGATGTTTCTCCATTTTTTATTTTTTATTTTTCTTTTTTTTCTTTTTTCTTTTTTTTGTAAAGATGGGATTTCACCGTGTTGGTCAGGCTGGTCTTGAACTCCTGACCTCAGGTGATCCGCGCGCCTTGGCCTCCAAAGTGCTTGGATTACAGGCGTGAGCCACCACGCCTGGCCGTTTCTCCATTTTTTAAAAAAAGTTTACTTCTCAGTGTTTTACACAAGCACTTTGTGCCTATCATACATTAGATTCTCAGTATATGTTTGTGGCATTAGATCATTAGACTGATTGGTCGATTTAGTCCTTCCTGAGAGCCTAGTATGGGGCCTGGCCTTGGTCTACACAGGGATCCAAGGTCTGCTTGCATCAGCGTCTCCTGGGATGCTTCTTGATGGTGCATTGTCTAAGTCCCATCCTAGTTGTACTGGAGCAGGGTGTGTACATGTGCATGAGTGTGTGTGTGTATGTACTGAAGCCAAGGAGCTTGCTGAGAATTTGCATTTCAACAGGCTCCACAGGTGATTCTGCTGGACACCAAAGCTTCCAGTGCAATCACTTTTCCAGGGTCTGAGATGCAGAGGTAATTAGGAAGGACTCCCCTTTCCTGGCTGGGTTGGTTTGTCTGTGTGTGTATGGGTGTGTGTGGTGTGTGTGTCTGTGTATCCATGACTTCTTGATCACTTTTGTTTATTACCATGCTGTCCATTTTCTGAGAGAGGCAATCCTGCTCTGAATGTTAGGTTAATGTGTTCTTACACAGGTAGAGTATGCCTCATCCAAAAACCCGAAATTAGAATGCTCCAAAATTCAAAACTTTTTGAGTACCAACATGATGCTCAAGAAAATGCTAATCGAAGCAAGTTGGATTTTGGATTTTTGAGTTAGGCATGCCTAACTGGTAAGTATATAATATGCATATGCCATAGTCCAGAAAAACCTGAAATTGGAAACATTTCTGATCCTAAGTATTTTGGATAAGGAATACTGAACCTATGTAATAGAATTTACTACCATAAACTTTGTTACAGTAAATGTATTTTATAGTAGAATTTAAAAAGTTAATTCCTTCTGTGACAACTATCATTTATGGCTAAAAGGAGTACACTGCTTACTATTAATAATAATAGGCCAGGTGCTGTGGCTCATGTCTGTAATCCCAATGCTTTGGGAGGCTAAGGTAGGAGGATTGCTTGAGGCCACTAGTTCAAGGCTGCAGTGAGCTATGATCGTGTCATTGCACTCCACCCTGGGCAATAGACAGACACCCTGTCTCTAAAAACAAACAAACAGTAATAATAATAGTTATAGTATGTGACTGCCTGTGCTGTGTTTTATTTATGTTGATGCTTAGTCCTCCGGAGGAGCAGAGGTATTATCCTTTCTTTTTTTGTGAGACAGGGTCTTGCTCTGTCGCTCAGGCTGGAGTGCAGTGGTGTGATCATTGTTCACTGTAGCCTTAACCTCCCAGGCTCAAGATCTTCCCACTTCAGCCTCCTGAGTAGCTGGGACTACAAATGCAAGCCACCATGCCTGGCTAATTTTTGTATTTTTTGTAGAGATGAGGTCTCACTGTGTTGCTGAGGCTGGTCTCAAACTTGTGGGCGCAAGTGAACCTCCCACCTTGGCCTCCCAAAGTGTTGGAATTACAGGTGAGCCACACTGTGCCTGGGTTATCCCTTTTTTACTGATGAGAAAACAGATGTAGAGAGGCAAAATGCTACAGCCTAGGTTAGACATTTCAGAAGGGGTAGAGTTCCATGGTCTGTTCTTTCTCTGTTGTGTGATATTTAGTGACTAAATTGGTTTTGAGGCTGGGTTTAAAAAAAAATTATTTTCCTTTACCCCAGGGGGATTCCTTCTTAATATCAGAGCCTTGGTCTTACCTTTGAAATATTTTTGGCTAAAGGTGGCACCAACTTCATGTTGGAAAGGGCACATCATCATCCCTATTCTGTGAGAAAGTTGAATCTCAGCCGGGCGCAGTGGCTCACACCTGTAATCCCAGCTCTTTGGGAGGTTGAGCTGGCAGATCACTTGAGGTCAGGAGTTTAAAACCAGCCTGGCCAACATGGTGAAACCCAATCTCTACTAAAAATACAAAAATTAGCCAAGTGTGGTGGCCCATGCCTATGACCCCAGCTACTTGGGAGGCTGAGACCGAAGAATTGCTTGAACCCAGTGGCAGAGATTACAATGAGCCATGACTGCACCACTGCAATACAGCCTGGGTGAAAGAGTGAGACTCCATCTCAAAAAAATAATTTAAAAAGTCCTCTTGCAGTGGCTCACACCTATAATTCCAGCACTTTGGGAGGCCAAGGCAGGCAGATCATCTGAAGTTGGGAGTTTGAGACCAGCCTGACTAACATGGAGAAACCCTGTCTCTACTAAAATGCAAAATTAGCCGGGCATGATAGCACAGTCCTGTAATCCCAGCTACTCGGGAGGCTGAGGCAGGAGAATCGCTTGAACCCACGCAGGTTGCAGTGAGCTGAGATTGCACCATTACGCTCCAACCTGGACAACAAGAGCAAAACTCCTTCTTAAAAACAAAAGAAAAAAACCCAAAACCCAAAAACAAAAACCAAAAAAGTTTTTTAAAAAAGAAGAAAGTTGAATCTCAAGAGGGAAAGTCAATGAACATTTAAAAATTACTGTTGGTCAGGCGCAGTGGCTCACACCTGTAATCCCAGCACGTTGGGAGGCCGAGGTGGTTGGATCATGAAGTCAGGAGTCTGATACCAGGCTGACCAACATAGTGAAACCCCATCTCTACTAAAAATACAAAAATTAGCCGGGCGTGGTGGTGCACGCCTGTAATTCCAGCTACTCAGGAGGCTGAGGCAGAATTGCTTGAACTGGGAGGTGGAGGTTGTAGTGAGCCAAGATCATGCCACTGCACTCCGGCGTGGGTGACAGAGCGAGACTCCATCTCAAACAACAACAAACAAATAAACAAAACAAAAAACTGTTAAGAGGACTGACAAGCTAGATGACTTGCCACCCTTCCTCACCCCTGATGGCTGGCCCAACCCTGGAGTTGAGCTCAAATCCACTCGCTTCCCTCCAGCTCCTCTGCTGGACTGCGTTTCTCATCACCAGCATCTCACAGGTTGGCTGCTGCAGCTCCAAGCTCTCCCCATTCGTTCTTGTCCTGCTTTCACCACACTGAATGCAGAATGCAGATTCCCTCACCTCACGCCCCCTTGAAATCTCCCAGCTGCCTTCTCTTTGCTCTTGGGAGAAAGACCCACATCCTTCACACAGCGTGGAGGCCTCACATGCTTTCACCTGCTCTCTGTTCCAGCCATCTGGCCTTTTTATCTTCTGTTTTTAAAGCTTCTCACTGCTTTTTCAAGGAAGTTTGTTTCTATTTTTGTTTTTTCTGGAGACCAGGTCTCACTCTGTCACCCAGGCTGGAGTGCAATGTCACGATCCTGGCTCACTGCAACCTCTGCTTCCTGGGTTAAAGTGATTCTTCTGCCTCAGCCTCTTTAGTAGCTGAGATTATAGGCATCCGCCACCATGCCCACCTAATTTTTGTATTTCTTATAAAGATGGGGTTTTGCCATGTTGGCCAGGCTGTGGTCTTGAACTCCTGACCTCAGGTGATTTGTCCACCTTGATCTCCCAAAGTACTGGGATGACAGGTGTGAGCCACCGTGCCCAGCTTTTAAGGAAATCTTCCGGATTCCTGATGTCACTTCCCTCCCTGCATAGTCCAGTTCATCTGGGACTGCTTTCCTTTCTCTGTACCTCAAACTTTCCCTGCAAAGGAATGGATTTGACCCGAGGGCTGTGCTTGGCTGACCCCTGCTCTGTATTGTTATAGTTTATAAATCTGTATAAATTACGCATTTGTATTATAAATTGATTTGCCCATACTTTTTAAAATGTTTTTATTTTTTTTGAGACTGAGTCTCACTCTCTCACTCAGCGGGAGTGCAGTGGCGCCATCAGGGCTCACTGCAGCCTCAAATTCCTGGGCTTAAGCCATCCTTCTACTTCAGCCTCCCAAATAGCTGGGACTGCAGGCGTGCGTCACTATGCCTGGCTAATTTTAAATTTTTTTGTTGATACAACGTCTCACTGTGTTGCCCTGGTTGGTTCTTTTTTTTTTTTTTCTTCTCGAGACAGAGTCTTAGTTGATCACCCAGGCTGGAGTGCAATGGCACGATCTGGGCTCACTGCAACCTCTGCTTCCTGAGTTCAAGTGATTCTCCTGCCTCAGCCTCCTGAATAGCTGGGATTATAGGCACCCACCACCATGCTGGGCTAATTTTTGTATTTTTAGTAGAGATAAGATTTCACCACATTGGCCAGGGTGGTGTCGAACACCTGACCTCAGATGATCCACCTGCCTCGACCTCCCTAAGTGTTGGGATTACAGGTGTGAGCCACCATGGCTGGCCCTGAAAATGCTCTTGTTTAGGTCATGAGTCTCACTTGATCCTTGTGACTACCCTGGGATATAGGCAGGCAAGAAGGGGACAGTTTCCCTACACTTGCAGGTATAAAAGTTTGGGGGTGGCCATTTGTGCAGCATGTTCTTTTGCCACCTCCTAAGTGCTGGGGACATAGACCTAGGGTAAATGGATCACATGATTTAGGGATAGTGGAACGGCAATATGGTCCTTCTCTATCACCATGTCTTTTTTTTTCCCTAGCACACACTTTCCCCAAATGAGAGATTCATGTCACAGCATGAACTTAACATCATGTTAGCTGTTAAATGCATTGTATTAAATTCCTTTCAGTTGCCTAATGGCTGGGTTATTCTCCTTTTAATTCTTTTCCAGTCTCAGTGATATCAGGGAGAGGGACTTAGTTTGGTTTAAGCTGAACTAAAGGAAATCACAAATATTGGATCTTTCTTTTTTTTGAGACAGAGTTTCACTCGTTGCCCAGGCTGGAGTGCAATGGCCTGAACTCGGCTCACCACAACCTCCACCTCCTGGGTTCAATCTATTCTCCTGCCTCAACCTCTGGTGTAGCTGGGATTACAGGCATGCGCCACCACACTTGGCTAATTTTGTATTTTTTGTAGAGATGGGGTTTCTCCGTGTTGATTAGGCTGGTCTTGAACTCCCACCTGCCTCGGCCTCCCAAAGTGCTGGGATTGTAGGTGTGACCCGCTGCGCCCGGCCTGGATCATGTTTTTGTATTTTTAGTAGAGATAGGGTTTCACTATGTTGGCCAGGCTGGGCTTGAACTCCTGACCTCAAATGATCCACCTGCCCTGGCCTCCCAAAGTGGTGGGATTATAGGCATGAGCCACCATGCCCAGTCTATGTTTAGTTTTTCTTTTGTTTCCTTTTTTTTTTTTTTAATCTCCTTCTTGAATTAATTATGTTTAGTTTTAAGGCTACTGTTTTTATGTCACATGATGCTAGTTTTCCGTTTACATTTGTGATGGAGCTTTCCATTTTTTTTTATTTTAAAAGTAAACAGGTGTATGTAACTGAACCAAGTGAGTCAAATTCAAGACAAATAAGTAAATAATAGTACATGTCCTTACATTGAAAGAAAGCTGCAAGGTGTTGGTGGACAAGTAACGTTTTGAGGAGAGACAGTGCTAGCAGGCCAGAGCAGCCATTGCTGGATTGGGAGCCAAGATGGTGCACTGTATTATTTTGCCAAAATCCAAAATCCAAAGTGGATGTGTGCAAGCGTGTGTGTGTGTGTGTGTGTGAGAGAGAGAGAGAGAGAGATGTTTGATCTTGTGATGAGATAGATACCGTGAGATGCAGCCATCTTCACATGGAAAGTAAAACAACATTGACATTAGGGGAAATGGCAGGCAAGACTTGTTTTTTCCTTTGGATGTAGTCCTGAGAAGCCTCCCCAGGAGGAAGTGGTGGCAGCTGCTGGGCTCTGAAATGCGTGCTTCTCCTCTTCGCTTTCTGTTGGTGTTGTTTTCTGGCTCTGTTTTTCCCTAGGAACAAAGACTCATTCTTGTGGTTCATTAAAATTATTCCATGTTCTTTCAGTCAGACCAGCCGGAGAAGAAGCTTTAAGATATCTTTAGAATATTTTGCCTTCTAGAAATAATGGCCCAGGAGCTTTGTAGTCTGTAGAAGTTACTTTAAAGACCAGACACATGACTGTTCTGCCAAAGTGTCTTTACTTCATATGGAATCAGAGGACATAATCTGGAAGTTTTCCCTTTGAATTATGAATAGGAACGATAGTTGGGGCAGTGGAATCATCATGGGCTTTGGAGATTTGGAGTTTGAATCCTGGCTTTGCAAGTTCCAAGTTGTGTGAGATTTTGGGCAAGTTTCTTTCTTGCACCTCAATTTCCACCTCAATTTCCTCATCTCTGAAATGGGTAGTATAATGGTATTCACTTCAGAGGGTTGTTGTGAGTCAGTTCCCGTGCAAACCTTAGAACGCTGCCTGGCAGGTAGTAAGTTTCCAGTAATGGCTATAGCTGTTATGATTTTCATTATAATGACATGCAAGGTGTTTTGACACTTGGTAGGCATTTACCACACACTCACAGACTGGGTCTGTTTACCATATGGGTGGAAGTGGGTTGGCTTCAGGTACTCATCTTAGAGCATTTAGAAAGTGTTAATTTTGTCCAGGTGCGGTGGCCCGCACCTATAATCTCAGCACTTTGGGAGGCCACGGTGGGAGGATCATGAGCCCAGGAGCTCAAGACCTGTCTGGGCAACATGGTGAAGACCCATGTCTACAAAAAAAACCCCCAAAAATTAGCTAGCTGAGTGTGGTGGTGCAGGCCGGTGGTCTCAGCTACTCAGGAGGCTGAAGTGGATTGCTTGAGTTTAGAAGGTCGAGGCTGCAGTGAATCATCATCACACCACTGCGTTCTAGCCTGGGTGATGTGAGACCGTTTCAAAAAAAGGAAAAAAAAAAAAGGAATTGCTATTTTTTGTGAACCTTTTAGGTGACTGTCAGAACAAATCATAGGAGGGAGAGCATTTCTTCTCCTTTCAAAGCATGCAAGGAAAGAATGACTTGTTTTAGTGATTTTTTTTTAAACCTGTTGAGGAATTAGAATCAGTTTTGAACTTTTCAGGAAGCGAAAAATCAAAATTAGCTGGTCTTTGTTGATCCTGATGTTATTCTTAATGCGGTTGAAAACTGTCATGTGTATCCCCCAGGGGACTTTCAAAACGAAATGGCTTTTTCAGGCATTTTTTTCTCTTTTAAATGTCTCTGAACATTGGTCATGTGATTTTTATCTTCTCTGCGTCACTAGTTTCTTACTAGCCTGTAACTAGTTTGAGGTGTTGACTGGATGTTATGAATCTTGTCATCCTGGCCAAAAATCCTGGGGTTCATGAATTGGATTCTCCCTCGCCCTTACGCTGAGTACTTTACTTCCACTTTTGAGGCTCCATAGTAGATAGTTCCGATTGCATACTTTTATTTTACTGCTTGATTAAATGAATTGCTTTTTTTTTCTTTTTTAGAAAAAAGATTATTTCTAGGAATGGGGAACCTCTAGGACATTTAAGAAATGTAAGCCCCCTTTTTTCTTTTGAGACAGAATCTCGCTTTGTCACCCAGGCTGGAGTGCAGTGTTGCTATCTTGGCTCACTGCAACCTCTGCCTCATGGGTTCAAGCAATTCTCCTGCCTCAGCCTCCCGAGTAGCTGGCGCTACAGGCATGTGCCACCACACCCGGCTAATTTTTTGTATTTTTGGTAGAGATAGGATTTTACCGTGTTAGCCAGGATGGTCTCGCTCTCCTCACCTTGTGATTCATCTGCGTGGGCCTCCCATAGTACTGGGATTACAGGCATGAGCTACTGTGCGTGGCCAATCTAAGCCCATTTTTATATCTGAATTTTTTTTTTTGAGACAGAGTCTGTGTAGCCCAGGCTGGAGTGCAGTGGTGTGATCTCTGATCGCTGCAACCTCCGCCTCCTGGCTTCAAGCGATTCTTGTGTCTCAGCCTCATGAGTAGTTGGTATTTCAGGCACACACCACCGCACCCAGCTAATTTGTTTGTTTGTTTTGTTTTTTTTTTTGGTGGGGACGGAGTCTCACTCTGTCACCCAGGCTGGAGTGCAGTGATGAAATCTTGGCTCACTGCAACCTCTGCCGCCCTGGTTCAAGTGATTCTACTGCCTCAGCCTCTAGAGTAGCTGAGATTACAGGTGCCTGCCACTGCACCCAGCTAATTTTTGTATTTTTAGTAGAGATGAGGTTTCACCATCTTGGCCAGGCTGGTCTTGAACTCCTGACCTCATGATCCACCTGCCTTGGCCTCCCAAAGTGCTGGGATTACTCCCAGCTGGGTGGATCACGAGGTCGGGAGTTCAAGATCAGCCTGGCCAAGATGGTGAAACCCTGTCTCTACTAAAAATACAAAAATTGACCAGGAGCGCTGGCTCACGCCTGTAATCCTAGCCCTTTGGGAAGCCAAGGTGGGCGGATTGCCTGAGCTCAGGAGTTCAAGACCAGCCTGGGCAACATGGTGAAATCCTGCCTCTACTAAAAATAAAAAAATTAGCCTGCTGTGGCAGCGTGCGCCTGTAGTCCCAGCTACTTGGGAGTCTGAGGCAGGAGAATTGCTTGAACCCGGGAGGCGGAGGTTGCAGTGATCCGAGATCGCACCACTGCTCTCCAGCCTGGGTGACAGAGCAAGACTCCATCTCAAGAAAAAAAAAATAACAAATAAAAATACAAAAATTAACTGGGTGTGGTGGCAGGTGCCTGTAATCCCAGCTACTGAGGAGGCTGAGGTAGGGAACTCCTTGAACTTGGGAGGCAGAGGTTGCAGTGAGCCAAGATCCCGCCACTGCACTCCAGCCTGGGCGGCAGAGCAGGACTCCATCTCAAAAAAAAAAAAAAAAAAAAAAAAGGAGAAAAGCATGGTCTCATGCATTACTGGCCTGAAAACAGGAATGAGAACAAATATATATATATATTGGTTTTAAAATTTTTTATTTTTCTTTATTAAAAATTGTTTTTAAAGACTGGTCTTGTTATATTGTCCAGGCTGGCTTTGAACTCCTGGCCTCAAATGATCTTCCCTCCTCAAACTCCCAAATAGCTGAGACTCAGGTGCCTGCCACTGTGCCATGCCTGGACGAGTTTTAATTTTTTTAAAACAAGCTTTTGGTTTCAATGTTTTGGTCTCTCAGGCTGTGGACTTTGACCAGACTTAGAGATCCCATTGGCTATTGTCTTCATGTGATTTCTTGTTTTTCATTTATTCACACCTGCATCCAGGAGCTCTTGTTTTTCCCCATTCTCTTTTTCCCTTTTGATTTACCAGCTCCTTCAGCAAATTCCTTCTCAGCTGCCAGCACCTGTTCCTGATTTTGACGTTCCTCATCCGCCAAGAGAATCCAGGCAGCGTTTGCATCTAGACCAAGAGTTGGAGATCTGTCTATGCCAGAGAGGATAATTATTGTTTATATGAGTAACATTTGAAAATTATCAGAAATTATGATTTACTATTTAAAGATAGGTTATTTTTACAATTTCTGGTTCCTTTGTACAAAGATTAATTTGATTATTTGTATATACCTCTCTGCTATTCTCAAACCTTCACACTTATGGTACCTTGAAAACTGCTGTCTTGTGAGTTATCACTGTTGCCAAGCATGAATTCTTTTCCTTTTAGTTTTCATCAACTATTTTATTTTGGGGAGAGAGGGAGGGCCCCCTTTTTTCTCTTCCATATGTTGTCTTTCTCCTTGGGTTGCTTATGTTAATAACCAAGAATTATTTGTTCTAGTTTTTTCCGTGCTGATACAACTATTTAAAAATAAAATAGGCATGCATATACACACACATATATAACCTTTACTGCCATTGTTTTACAAAAATGGAATCATACATAATGCTCTGCATTTTTATTTTTTCTTTTGGCATTCCAGCATTGGAACATTTCCAAGTTACAGTTCTGATAATTTTATTTATTTACTGATTTTGAGACGGAGTTTCGCTCTTGTTGCCCAGGCTGGAATGCAATGGCACGATCTTGGCTCACTGCGACCTCCACCTACCGGGTTTAAGTGATTCTCCTGCCTCAGCCTCCCAGGTAGCTGGGATTACAGGCATGCGCCACCATGCCCAGCTAATTTTGCATTTTTAGTAGACATGGGGTTTCTCCATGTTGGTCAGGCTGGTCTCGAACTCCCAACCTCAGGTGATATGCTTGCCTCAGCCTCCCAAAGTGCTGGGATTACAGGTGTGAGCCACTGTGCCTGGCCTATTTATTTATTTATTTTTGAGATTCCGTCACCCAGGCTAGGGTGCAGTGGTGCATTCGTGGCTCACTGCAACCTCTCCCTCCTGGATTCAAGCAATTCTCCTTTCTCACCCTCCCCAGAAGCTGGGATTACAGGTGCCTGCCGCCACGCCTGGCTACTTTTTTTTGTTTTTAGTAGAGATGGGCTTTCACCATGTCGGCCAGGCTGGTCTCAAACTCCTGACCTCAAGTGATCTGCCCGCCTCGACCTCCCAAAGTGCTGGGATTATAGGTGTGAGCCACCATGCCTGGCTAATAATTCTTTTTAAAAGGCTACATTGCTTTGCATGTTGCAGATGTAGAATCAGTTGCCTGTGAAATACTGACTTTGTTTCTGATTTTTACTATGAAGGACAGTGAAGCAATAGAAATCCTTAAGCATCATTTTTTAATATACTGAGGATTTTATATTTTTCATGTAGGTTTCCAGGAGTTGGGTTGCTGAGTAAAAGAGAACAGCTTCTGGCTTTCTAAACATTTCTACCAGTAGTGCATGAGTCTACCTTTTTCTTTCTTGCCAACAATAATTTCTCTGGCACAAGAGTATCATTGCTAGGTTGTATGGTATTTGCATAGCTAGTTTCATAAGAAACTGCCACACTCTTGTCTATTGTTGCTGTACTGTTTTACATTACCGCAAGTAGTGTGTCAGTGATTCAGTTTCTCTGCATCCTTGTTAGCATTTGGTTTTGCCAATACTTTGTATTTTAGCCCTTCTGCTAGGTGTGTAGTCGTGTCTCACTGTGATTTGAATTTGCATTTCCCTAATGGCTAATGGTGTTGGACATCTTTCCTGTGCTTATTGGCCATCTGCACATCCCCTTTGGTGAGCTGTCTCTTCATTTCTTGCTCATTTTCTAGCTGTTAGGGCTTTTATCTTTATAGGATGATTTCCTAGAAGTGGGATTGCTGGGTTAAAGGATTATGCACATTTAAAAAAACATTATACTGGCTGAGCACAGTTGCTCATACCTATAATTCTAGTACATTGGGAGGCCAAGGCAGGAGGATTGCTTTGAGCCCAGGAATTACAGACCAGCCTGGGCAACATGTGAGACTCCTGTCTTTACAAACAAAAATAAAAAAACTTAACTGGGCATAGTAATGCCTGTGGTCTGAGCTACTTGGGAGGCTGAGGTAGAAGGATCACTTGGACCTAGGAGGTCAAGACTGGTGAACCATGATTGTGCCACTGCATTCCAGTGTGAGTGACAGAATGAGTCCCTGTCTCAAAAAAAAAAAAAAAAAAAGAAAGAAAAAATTATGCTGTCTGATCTCTTTGCAGAAAGATATAGCAATGTATATTTTTGTTCCTATCAACAATACCTATTTCTCCATACTCTTGCTAGCACTATGATTGCTTTTAGAGTCCTTAGTCCTAACTTGGGCTTCTGCGTTACTATACTTTCTAGGCTGTTAGTGAGATTGAGTATCTTTTCATGTGTTTATTTGCCAAGTGTATTTCATCCTTTTGTGATTGTTCACCTTCTTTGCTTTTTATTTTTTGAGTTATTTGTCTTTTTCTCATCCACTTGTAGAGACAGAGTTTTTGTGAATATTAATTTTTTTCAGTCATATGTTCTGTTAATATTTCCTCATCCGTCAGTTTATTTTTCCACTGTATTTATATCTTTTTGCCATGTAGACATTTATAAATTTTATGTAATTAATTTAGTGAACCTTAAAATTCTTTGGCTTTTGAGTACTGCATCTTATCCTTAGGTTCTTCAGTATTTTTCTCAGTTATTTTTACTGTAAAGGTTTTCTTTTTTTTACACTTAACATTTTTCTTTGATCTTGACCCATCTGGAATTTCATTCTGTCTGTGGTTTGTGTCAGGAGTTTATTCTTATGAGATAGGAATTTATCCTTATTTTTTTTTCAGCCCCTTGATCCTTTGTGTTAATGTCATTGGTTAAGCAGCCCATTCTGCCCATCTGACTGAAGTGCTACTGTTATTATAGATGAAATGCTTCCATATGTATTAGGATTTTTAGGGGGGCTGTCTATGCTGTTCCATCAATTTATATTTTTAAATCTCTGTACCTGAGAACAAGGGGTGGCAAGTCCTTCCTGCCGTTGTTATTGGAATTAAGTTTTTTTTTTCTTTTTATTTCTAAAACATCCTGTTACAGCATTTTTGGTTTTTTTTTTGAGACAGTCTAAGTGTGTTGCCCAGGCTGGAGTGCACTGACGTGATCTCGGCTCACTGCAGCCTCAGCCTCCTGGATTCCAGTGATTCTCCTGCCTCAGCCTCCAGAGTAGCTGAGACTACAGGCGCATGCCACCACACCCAGCTAATTTTTATATTTTTAGTAAAGATGGGGTGTCACCATGTTGGCCAAACTGGTCTTGAACTCCTGATGTTATGATCCGCCTGCCTCAGCCTCCCAAAGTGCTGGGATTGCTCATTTTCTAGCTGTTAGGGCTTTTATCTTTATAGGATGATTTCCTAGAAGTGGGATTGCTGGGTTAAAGGGTTATGCACATTTAAAAAAACATTATACTGGCTGAGCACAGTTGCTCATACCTATAATTCTAGTACATTGGGAGGCCAAGGCAGGAGGATTGCTTTGAGCCCAGGAATTACAGACCAGCCTGGGCAACATGTGAGACTCACTGCACCTGGCCAAAACTGTGTTAAGTTTACACATTAATTTGGGAAGAATTGACATTTTGATTTTAATGAGTCTTCCTATTCAGGAAAATCGTTTTTCTATTTAGTTTGATCTTTATGTTATTTAATAAAATTTTATGGTTTTCTTCATAGAGGGCTTGTCTATTTCTTGTTTAAAATGATTTATTTTACTTTTGTTACTATTATGCATCAAGTTCCTCTCCTAGTTTTGTGAACTTAAAAAGAAAATCAACTTTTAATGTTATAGTGTCTTTTTCTTTCTTTGTGCAAATTTATGGGGTATATTATCTTTTATTACAGTGTTTAACATTTGTGGGTTGGAAATATTTAAATCTTTTTGTAGGTCTTTTTTTTTTTAACTTAACATTGCTATTTAACCTTTTTAAAAATGCTATTTCTAAGTTTTCTATAAGCATTTTAAGTAGTTGCATGATTCTTCCTCACCTTTAAATCATGCTTTTTCATTCCTTACCTGTAGTTCAAGGCAACAGTATTTCTTGTTCTTGAAGTGCGAATACATTTTTAAATGCTTGTTTTGGAAAATGAATTAGATTCCGAAAAGTATAAAAACAAGAACACCATGACCAGTAATTGTTTCACCAAGTGGTTCTTAATTTTTTTACATAATTCTCTTAGGAATTTTTATTTTTTTGAGACAGAGTTTCACTCTTGTTGCCCAAGCTGGAGTACAATGGCGCAATCTTGGCTCACTGCAACCTCTGCCTCCCAGGTTCAAGTGCTTCTCCTGCCTCAGCCTCCTGAGTAGCTGAAATTACAAGCGTGTGCCACCATGCCTGGCTAATTTTCTGTATTTTTAGTAGAAATGGATTTTTACCATGTTAGCCAGGCTAACTCCAGACCTCAGGTAGTCCACCTGCTTCAGCCTCCCAAAGTGCTGGGATTACAGGCATGAGCCAGCACACCCAGCCTGTTCGTATTTTTTAAGCATAACTGGGAGCATACTTAACATACAGTTCTCCATCCTGCTTATTTTTCATTTATATTATAAAGATGTTGGATTATTAGTATAAGTTCTTGGTAAATATTTTTAAGACCTAAATAGCTAATAGCTATTGTTTATCTAACCAGTTCCCCAATTGTTAAATATTTAGGCAGTTTCTAACTTTTTTTCTTTGTTTTTTTTTCAGACAGGGTCCTGCTCTGTTACCCATGCTAAAGTGCAGTGGTGCAATCGCGGCTCACTGCAGCCTCCACTTCCTGGGCTCAAGCAACCCTCCTTTCTCAGCTTCCTGAGTAGCTGGGACTACAGGCATGTGCAGCGATGCCCCGGGGTAATTTTTGTATTTTTTTGTACAAACAAGGTTTCAGGCCACTGTGCCCAACTCAAACCTGTAATATTAATGCTTTTAAAAAACTTTTTATTTACTTATTTTTTGGAATAGAGGCAAAGTTTTGCTTTGTTGCCCAGGCTGGTTTCAAACTTCTAGCCTCAAATGATCTGCCCACCTCAGCCTCCCAAATTGCTGGGATTACAGGCGAGAGCCACTGAGCCCCACCTATTCTTAGATTTATATCTGATTTGTAGAGTATAGTCTAGGATTGATTTCTGCCAGTGAAATTTATGGATTAAGTGTGTGAGCCTTTTTAAAAAATTAATTAATTAAACAAATATAGCTCATGGCCCCCTTCCCTTCCTCCTTCCCTTCCTTCTTCCCTTCCTCTTTCCCTTTCCCTTTCTCTTTCTGACTCTTGCTATGTTGCCCGGGCTAGAATGCAGTGGCGCTCTCTCAGCTCACTGGAACCTCCACTTCCTGGGTTCAAGCGATTGTTCTGTTTCAGCTTCCTGAGTAGCTGGGATTACAGGCACTCACCACCACAGCCAGCTAACTTTTGTATTTTTAGTAGAGATGGGGTTGCATCATGTTGGCCAGGCTGGTCTGGAACTCCTGATCTCAGGCAGTCAACCCTTGTAGGCCTCCCAAAGTGCTGAGATTACAGGTGTGACCCACTGTGCCTGGCCTCATGGCCCATTTCAAATGATTGTCGTGTAATGGCCTTGTACTTACTCTCTTAAACCTGAGATATGGCTCATGCTGTTTATTGACAAATTTTCATAGATACAGCAGACTCCATTTCAGCCAACTTTGTAATTTTACAAATGAGGATAGTCTAGTCCATCTTCATGATTGTACTTGGTTTTCTCAAAAAGGCTTCAGTAAAGCTGTAACATAGTAAAAGGGTTGCCAGGCTCACGCCTGTAATCCCAGCACTTTGGGAGGGCGGGATGGGCAGATCACACGGTCAGGAGTTCGAGACCAGCCTGGCCAATATGGTGAAACCTTGTCTCTACTAAAACCACAAAAAATTAGCCAAGCCTGGTGGCCCATGCCTATAATCCCAGCTACTCTAGAGGCTGAGGCAGGACAATTGCTTGAACCTGGGAGGTGGAGGTTGCAGGGAGCCAAGATTGCGCCATTGCACTCCAGCATGGGCAACAGAGCAAGACGCCTTCTCAAAAAACAAAAAAAAAGAATCAAGTTGAAATAGGTCCTTCTGTCACAAGGTTAATTTGATTTAGTTCATAGAAGTGCAGCATTCATGGTTAATCCTGTTGTTCTAACATTTGCCATACAAAAGTATAGGATTCTTAGAAATCTTTTAATAGAATAGTGTGGCAGATTAAGCAGTTTTGAAATATAGGACAGGGCCGAGAGCAGTGGCTTACGCTTGTAATCCCAGCATTTTGGGAAGCAGAGGTGGGCAGATCACGAGGTCAAGAGATTGAGACCATCCTGGCCAACATGATGAACCCGTCTCTACTAAAAATACAAAAATTAGCTGGGCGTGGTGGTGCACACCTGTAGTCCCAGCTACTTGGGAGACTGAGGCAGGAAAATTGCTTAAACCTGGGAGATGGAGGTTGCAGTGAGCTGAGATTGCAGCGCTGTGCTCAAGCCTGGTGACGGAGCCAGGCTCCAGCTCCAAAACAAACAAAAAAACAAAAAAAAAAAAGAAAGAAAGAAATATAGGACAGGCAGGGTGCAGTGGCTCACTACTGTAATCCTAGCACTTTGGGAGGTGGAGGCGGGCAGATCATTTGAGGTCGGGAGACCAGCCTGCCCAACATGGCAAAATCTCATTTCTACTAAAAATACAAAAAAATTGGCCAGGCATAGTGGTGCACGCCTGTAATCCCAGCTACTCCGGAGGTTGAGGCAGGAGAATCTCTTGAACCCGGGAGGTGGAAGCTGCAGTGAACTGAGATTGTGTCATTGCACTCCGGCCTTGGGTGACAGAACGAGACTTCATCTAAAAAAAAAAAAAAAGGAGAAAAGCTCGTGAAAACAAATGCTTGCCAAATATTAACAGAAAACTAGTTGAACTGGCGCACAGTCCAGCTATGCTGGTCTTGGTGGACACTTTTAAATGCAGCAGGAGGAAGTTACTTCATTTTCCATTCACTAATTCTTTTGCTACTTTATCAGACTTACTGAGCACCTGGGGGGAAGTTTTTTTTTTTTTTTTTTTTTTTTTAAAGCAGCTTTGTTGAGGTCTAATTTACATCCCATAAAAATATGCTCCTTGTAAGTATACAACTCAGTGATTTATTTATTTTTTTTTTTTGAGACTGAGTTTCACTCTTGTGGCCCAGATTGGAGGGTAATAGCACCATCTCAGCTCACTGCAACGTCTGCCTCCTGAGTTCAAGTGATTCTCCAGCCTCAGCCTCTGGAGTAGCTGGGATTACAGGGATTTGTGTGTGTGTGTGTGTGTGTGTGTGTGTGTGTGTGTGTGTGTGTATGTGTGTGTGTACTTTTTAATAAATTTATAGAGTTTTCAGTTTTCACAATTCAGTTTTTGAGCATTTCTGTTATCCCCCAAAATTCCTTGTGCTAGTTAACACTTAATTCCTACTTTCAACCCCAGCCTTAGACAACCACTAATTAATTGACTTTCTGTTTCTATAGCCAAATGTTCCTTGACTTATGATGGGGTTATGTCCTGATAATTCTATTGTAGAGTCAAAAAATCATAAATTAAACCATGGTTATGTTGGAGACTATCTGTATTTACCCTTCCTAGTCATTTCATGGAATCACACAGTGTGTGGTATTTGGGTCTGGCATAATATTTTCAAGGTTCTTCCATGTTGTAGCGTGGATCAGTACCTTATTCCTTTTTTTTTAGACAGAGTCTTGCTCTGTAGCGCAGGCTGGAGTGCAGTGGTGCGATCTTGGCTCACCACAATCTCTGCTAATTTTTGTATTTTTAGTAGAGATGGGGTTTCCCCATGTTGGCCAGGCTGGTCTCAACCTCCTGACCTCGGGTGATCTGCCTGCCTTGGCCTCCCAAAGTGCTGGGATTACAGTCGTGAGCCATCGCGCCCAGCCCCTTAGTCTTTTTTGTTGCCAGATGATATTTCATTGTATGGATAGACAACCTTTTTTTTTTTTTTTTTACTGTACTTTAAGTTCTGGGGTACATGTGCAGATCTTGCGGGATTATTGCATAGGTACACACATGCCATGGTGGTTTGCTGTCTCCATCCCAGATAGACAACTTTTTATTTATCCATTCATCTGGGAAACAGCTGTATCCATGAAAACTTGGAGTGCTTTTGTTGACTGCTGCTGCTGCTTTTTTTTTTCCTGAGTTAGGGCCTGGTTCTGTCAACCAGGCTGGATTGCAGTGATACAATCTTGGCTCACTGCAATCTCCGTCTCCCAGGCTCAAGCCATCCTCTCACTTCAGCCTGTCAGGTAGCTGAGACTTATATCGGCACGTGCCACCATGCCCGGCTAGTTTTTGTATTTTTAGGACAAAATCTCATGTTTGCCATGTTGCCCAGGCTGGTCTTGAACCCTGCATTCAAAGTGATCTGCCCACCTTGGCCTCCCAAAGTGTTGGGATCACAGGTGTGAGCCATCGTGGCTGGCCTGACTGGTGCTTCTTTTTTTTTTTTTTGAGACAGAGTCTTGCCCTGTTGCCCAAGCTGGAGTGCAGTAGTGTAATTTTGGCTTACTGTAACCTATGCCCCTAGGGTTCAAGGAATTCTCCTGCGTCAGCCTCCTAAGTAGCTGGAATTACAGGTGCCTGCCATCACGTCCAACTAATTGTAGAAATGAGATTTCACCATGTTGGCCAGGCTGGTCTTGAACTCCTGGCCTCAAGTGATCCACCTACCTTGCCCTCCCAAAGTGCTGGGATTATAGGTGTGAGCTACTGTACCCCACCTCACTGGTGCTTTTTAAAAAATTAAAATAATCACTGTTGTTAAGTGACCCACTTCTTTAAAATGATATTCCTAGTTCATTAAGTTGGAATGGAAGTTTGATGTGATAAAATGGCAAGGAGGCAGCTGACCTCCATAGTGAAGCCAGAGTGTCTATAGCAGAGAGCATTCTGGGAAATTGGAGGGACTAGGCTGAGAAAATAAGGAAGCCCCAGCCCTGTCAAGTGAGACCCTGACTCTACAAAAAATAAAAAAATTTAGCTGCTTATGGTAGTGCATGACTGTAGCCTCACTCATTTGGTAGGCTGAGGTAGCCTCACTCACTAGCCTGGGAGGTTGAGGCTGCAGTGAGCCATGATCACACCACTGCACTCCAGCCTGGGCAATAGAGCAAGACCTTGTCTTAAAAAAAAAAGGGGGCGGGGACCGAAAAAAGAAAATAAAGAATTGTACTAAAGCTAGTGCCCCTTTCATTTTTTGGGAATTATCATCTATTGCTTCCCATATAAGATGGGAAGCAGTGGCAAGCTTTAGTGTGACATGGTGTATGACATAGTTATAAGTTGGTGCTTCTGTAATGTGTCCACCAGAAGCTAAAGAGTAGATTCCTGTGCTTGGACAAGTATGTTCTACTTGATTCAGTCATTTTAACTGACCTGGATTCGAATGACAAATCATATGAAATCTCCTGAGATGCATCTCCCACCAAAATGTACATCAGGTTTATAATCTTGAGTTCCCTGACTGGAGAGATCATATTGGTCACATTTTCTATAGCAACCAGGCATGGCGCTTAGTGCGTGGGAGCTAACAGTTAGCAAGAGCAGGCAGCCCTGGAAATCAGACTGTTAACAGAGTGACAAGCACTGTAGTAAGAGGAAGCTCAGAATGAGGAAATATTCAAGAAGGCTTCCTGGAGGAGGGAATACGAGAGCTAAGTCTTTTTTGTTCTTTTGAGACTGAGTTTCGCTCTTGTTGCCCAGGCTGGAGTGCAGTGGCACGATTTCGGCTCAGCAACCTCTGCCTCCTGAATTCAAGCCTCCCGAGTAGCTGGGATTACAGGCATGTGTCACCACACCTAGCTAATTTTTGTACATATATATATGTATATATATTTTTTCTTTTAGTAGAGACTGAGTTTCACCATGTTGGCCAGGCTGGTCTGGAACTCCTGACCCCAGGTGATCCTCCTGCCTGACCTTCCAAAGTGCTGGGATTACAAGTGTGAGCCACTGTGCCTGGCCAAGAGCTAAGTCTTGAATGACCAGTAGATAGTACTCAGATCCAAAGGGGAGGTGGAAAGGGGACATGGGGAGGGTGTTAAGTAGAATGGCCTTTGGCAGGGAAGGCATCGTAATGATCTAATTATAGAACTAGCATCCACCTGAGTATTTGTGCATGTTAGGTTAATTGTGACCTGTGTGCCTCTGTAGCACAGTACTGATGATGTAACCCAAACCTTGGGGACTGGGTTTGTGCAGTTCACCTGCATTCCATTCCTCTTGGGGCCCTGGTTTTATCTAAAGCTGGCTGGACAGTTACCGACTTGTGCATTGGAACCAAGCAAACTGATAGTGATTGTTGAGTTGATTGCTGTATTTGCAGAAGATTATTTTAAAGATAGAGGCTTTGGTTAATTACAGAGAACTCTCAACACATTCCAGGTTTTTTGTTTTGTTTTGTTTTTTTTCCTTTCTCTCTCTGAGACAGACAGCTGATCTGGGTCAGTGTTCCTGTGTGCCATGGTTTTGGTTTCGGTGGTATTTACAGAGTTTTGGTGATGTCCCAGGTTTCAGGAAGTCTTAAAATACGTGCCTATGTGTACAGAGACTAGCATATGCACATCTGTAATAATTAAGAGTGGTATCTGCCCAGCAAAGAGGCTTCTTTCAATGTGGGGGAGTATTGTGGGATCTCTGGTTCAAGGTTAATCATTCATTTACCTACCTACTGGAAAAACATTTGTGGGGCACACACTATGTACCAGGTACTGACCTAGGTATCAGGGATCCAGGAAGGATAATATAGAAGGTGGAAACCAAGCAGTGTGGTTAAGGGGAAGTATTAGATTTGTGATGGCTTCCTTCTGTGGAGGGCCAGCTTTGGTCATTTGCCAGTGGTGGCCTACAATGCTGGGATCGATTAGTGATGTCTGTCATGGGCATAGAATACAGTGGAAAGATAGAAATGCTGTTGATTGGCTGATGCTGTATTAGGGTTGTCTGGTATAGACAGATGACAAGTAAACATTGAGTAAGGGAGCTAGAGGACATTTATCTTGAATAAAGAATGTTTGTTTTGGTGTTATTGGGGATGGAGGAAAGTACATTGGATCAACTTGCGAGGATGGGGTTCAGGTATAGATGTCGCTGCTTATTGTACAGTTTTCAGGAGGACATTTAAGTGTCCTTAGCCTCAGATTCTTCAAGTGTAAAATAGTGATAATACTTGTCTCATCTATATCGTAGTGTTGACGAGAGAAGTAAAATAATGGGTATGAAAATATTTTACTATCCACAGAGTGATAAACACCTGGAGTATTGTTACCATGGGTGTCAGGATGGGGGAGCAGCAAATGCCCAAGGCCAGGCGAGGCTGAGCCGGATGGTGGTGGCCTCAGGGCCTTTGCACTAGGCCTGTCTGTCCAGCTTCCTGCCCTTGTCATGTCCAGCTCATAACTCCCAAGGCCACCTCCATTCAGCCCACAGAATCTTAGGCCTGTCCCTGCCCCATCACCACCTGCCACCTCCCACCTCATCCTTTTTTACTTCTAAGTTTTGATTAACTGAAATGGTCTGGTTAACTTATTTGTGTACCTCCCTTTACTAGAACCATGCACATGAGTGAGGCAGAAACCTTGCCTATCTCACTCCACCTTCATCTCCTCAGAGCCTAGAACAGTGCGTGGCATGTGGGAGACAATTCAGAATTTCTGCACATTTGTTGCATGAATGAATGGAAAGGGCTCAGTAGTGTCCACAGACCCAATCAGTCAGAGGCTCAGGAGCCCTGAGAAGATTGCTAAGAATCAGGTGTAGTTGCTGTGACCTCATCTCTTTGTTCCTGAATCTCTTATTTCTTTGGTTATTGAGAAACAAATTCAATTAAATGCACAGTAATTCTAACTTAATTGAAAATTCCATCAACTCACAATCTGAGTTCACAATGTAATCTCTTACAACAGAATAAAAAACAAGAGTCAGAATTCATATGATTGTTATTTTTAGAGCATGTAATCTCTCTTATAACAGAATAAAGAACGAGAATCAGAATTCATATATATATATATATATATTTTTTTTTTTAGAGCACATAACAGGCCATGAAATCACACAGTGTTTCCAATTTGGCAGCCTAGTGAATTCAGTCTCCAAAAACATAATCTTGTTCCTTGAACTACATGTAATGTGAATTAGAGTTAAAACTTGTGAATTGTTTGCAATTAACATCCAACCGCTCCTCACACAGAACTGATTGGTTTTTAACTTGTCCCCCCATTGCACCCCCCGAGAGCTGGCAACAGTCCCTGTTCCCTTGTTCTTTGTGAATTGTCACTGTGCCAATCTGATGCATATGGGTAGACTGTGCTGGGCATCCTGAGCTCTGTGAAATGAACATCAACATGGGAGGTGTGTGGAGTATTGCAGGTTAGTTACCCAGCCTGCAAATCCAGGTGTCTCCTGTCTGCCTTCACACGGAAGTTTGCACCTGGCAGCTTACTCACTCCCTGGAGATGCTGGGGCTGCCCTAGTTGCTACTACCTTTTCTGGGGGGGGACTGATGAGTCATTGGTTCTCTCACAGGGTCACCTGTCTGTGCGCCCAGTTTGAAGCCGTCCTACAGCATGGCTTGAAGAGGAGTCGAGGATTGGCACTCACAGCAGCAGCAATCAAGCAGGCGGCAGGCTTTGCCAGCAAAACCGAAACAGGTACCACTCTGCCTGGCCATAGCTTGGAGGAGCTTGTCTTCCTTCTGCTCTCTCTTTTTCTTTTTTGTTTATTTTTTAATAATGGGCAGGGCAGTCATTGTGTGGGATTTGGTGGTGGTATGTGTGCAAACAGAAATTCATATCTTAATTGTAGTCAAAAAGTTATGGTGTTGTCTGGCATCTGAATTTAAATGAAGTCATCTTTTGTGCGGAATTCTCAGAGCCGCATGGTACAGTCTCCTCTGGGTTCAGGGACCTGCAGTACACTGGTTTATTTCACCAGTGTGGCGTGCCAGTTGCTGGGAAATTAATAATCTGTTTTAATTTGATGCCTGAGGATAGCATGGCATTTCATAATTAAATGTCTTCAATACGAGCAACAGAAACCCCAGAGATTCTGTTATCATCCAATTTAATGTTGGAAAAACATTTCTATGTGAACGGCAGGCACATGCTAAATAATAACTATTAACACTTAGTACTTAGGACAAGCCTTGCGCTTTGATATAAATTAACTCATTCAATTCTTCGACAGCTCTGTTAGTAGGACCATTATTATCGCCACTCTACAGATGAGGAAACTGTTCATGGTGATATGCTTTGGAGCTGAACCTTGAAGTGGATCATGTCATGTAACAAATGTCCTGTGGTCTCCTCTTCCCCTGAGCTTTCAGTTTGAGCCCTGCCCGTGGCTGCTGCTGGGAATCCTGGAATCTTTCTTATCACTTTGATATATCAGTGTGGCTGCTGAGTAAAATGTGCTGTCTTTGGCTGGTTCCCCTTTCACAGCCAAAAGTTGGACCTTGTTGCATTTAGTGGCAGTGTGTGGAAATTCTGTGCTCACAAAATTCTTAGTCTTTCCCTCTCCTTCCTGTTGCTGTATTATGCTTCCTTTTTTTCTCAGCCCTTCAACAGCTCTATCTATCTATCTATCTATCTATCTATCTATCTATCTATTGATTTTTGATTGTTGGGGTCTTGCTTTGTTGCCCAGGCTGGAGCGCAGTGGTGTGATCATGGCTCACTGAAGCCTGGAACTCCTAGGCTGAAGTGATCCCCTTGCTGAGCCTCTGAAGTAGCTGGGACTGCAGGCTTGCACCACGATGCCTGGCTGGTTTTTAAACTTTTTTAGAGATGGGGATCTCGTTCTGATGGCAAGGCTGATCTCAAACTCCTGAGCTTGTGATCCTCCACCTCAGCCTACCAACTAGCTGGGATTACAAACGTCAGCCACTGTGCCTGGGTCCAACAGATCTTTTTTTGTTTTTCCTCTTATTGAGACGGAATCTCGCTTTCTCACCAGGCTGGAGTGCAGTGGTGCAATCTCGGCTTACTGCACCCTTTGCCTCCTGGGTTCAAGCAGTACTCTGGCCTCAGCCTCCCAAGTAGCTGGGATTACAGGCATACACCACCCTGCCCAGCTAATTTTTGTAGTTTTAGTAGAGATGGGGTTTTGCCATGTTGACCAGGCTGGTCTTGAACTCCTGACCTTGTGATCCGCCCACCTCGGCCTCCCAAAGTGCTGGGATTACAGGAGTGAGCCACTGTGCCCAGCCTTGGTACATGTGATATTTTGATACATGCATAGAATGTGTAATGATTTCAACAGATCTTTGTTGTTTTTTTTTTTCTTTCTTTCTTTGGGCAGCTCCTGGGGCTAGAGTAGGCTCAGAGAGGCTCTTAGATCTTTGATTCTTGTTTATTTCACTAGTTACTCATTTTCAGAAATGAATCAAAGAATAGTCTGAAAGAATCAGACTGCCCAAAGAAAGAAAAAAAAGGCAAAGATCTGTTGAAGTCATTATACATTCTATGCATGTATCAAAATATCACAGGTACCCCATAAATATGTACAAATATTATGTACAAATAAAATAATTTTAATAATAATTAAAAAATATATATCTGTTGGAGCCAGGCATGGTGGCTCACATTTAGAATCGCTTGAACCCGGGAGGCAGAGGTTGCAGTGAGTCGAGATCGCACCACTGCACTCCAGCCTGGGTGACAGAGCAAGACTGAGTCTCAAAAAATATTACCAGGTGACTGGTGCTGTTCAGAATATACCAGAGACACAGTTACTGTTGCTGAGCTGCCTATAAAATTTAAGTTCTAATCTTTCCTGTCTGTTCAGCAGCCTTGGGCACCGAGGATCTTCTGACTTTGAAACACTGCATTCCCCTGCTTTCTGCGATGCCATAGCCTCCTGGCACGCTTTCTTCTTCTTTTCTGATCCTTCTTGGCATATCACTTCTGTAACCCTCAAATATTATTCATCCTTGGATTCATTGTTGGCTCTTGTTTCTACGCATATTGTTTGGATTCGTTGGTGAAGTTGCTATGTATGTGCCTTTTATTGTTAGTCTGACCCACAGCCCAGAGCCCTTCCTTGAACTCTTGTCTCTTGAATGTCTCTATTTGGTTTTAAAGCATGGGCTTGTCAGTCTCCAAGACTGAATTCTGATCTTCATCCATATTCTCCTGGTTCTCTGCTCCCAAACTAGTCCTGCACAGAGCACTGTTTTCTGTCTCTCACATGGGTCCCTGAGCTATTCACAGCTTCTCTATAGCCTCAGTGAGTTCTCTTCTTTCTCCCTGAGTTGTGTTTTTCTGCTTTCAGTCTTGATCAGCTCTAAACCACTTTGCATATCATGGAGTGGTCTTCTTTAATGACCATCCCACTCCCTGACTTATTCTGCATACCTCCACTGACTTAAAGCTCTTCTATGGGTCTCTTGTAGAGTTGGGACAAAGCACCCAGTCCTTGACGTGGCTTCTAGGGCTCTCTCCCCTACTGGCTTTGCCTGTCTCTGTTCTATGTCATATGCTGTGCTGTACACCAGGGCTGACAGTCAGTGGCAGGTAAAACATCACCACTCTTACATCCAGTTGCCAAAGAAATGATGGCCTGAATCCCACACGCTCCCTTCCTGCCATGCCCCTGCCTTGGGACTCCTGGGACCTCTCCACAATTCAGCAACTAAAGCACTAATGGCAGTTCCTGTGTGGGGCAGGGCCTTCAGCGCCACTTTCTGTGCCTTGCTTGGTGCCTCTCACTAATTTAGATGATTCAGTCCTGTATTTGTTTTTTTTTTTTTTTTTTGAGACAGCATCTTGCTCTGTCGCCCAGGCTGGAGTACAGTGGCGCGACCTCAGCTCGTTGCAGCCTCTGCCTTCTGGGTTCAAGCGATTCTTGTGCTTCAGCCTCCCGAGTAGCTAGGACTACAGGCATGTACCACCATGCCTCCTAATTTTTGCATTTTTAGTAGAGATGAGGTTTCCCCATTGGCCAGGCTGGCCTTGAACTCCTGACCTCAAGTGATCTGACTGCTTCACCCTCCCAAAGTGCTGGGATTACAGGCGTGAGCCACTGTGTCCGGACAAATCCTGTATTTTGAACAGCCCTCCTGGTTTCTACTGTCTTGAAACTCTTCAAGTCTGGGAGTTCTTCCCTTCCACTACCCTCCTTCCTTCCCCAGCTGTAACCCAAGCTCTTGCTGGCCAAATTTCTATTCTCTCTTAAAAAAAAAATACGGTAAAATCTTCATAATGATATTTCCCATTTCAGCCATTTGAGGTGTACAGTTCAGTGTAAGTGTACTTAATGTACATTCACATTGTTGTACAATAGTCATTGCCATCATTCATCTCAGAACCTTTCCATTTTTACAAACTGAAACTGTGTACTCATTAAACACTAACACACTTCCCCAGACCCCCGCCTCTGGCAGCCAGCATTCAGCTTTCTGCCTTAATGCATTCTACTTTAGGTTCCTTGTATAAATGGAATCATGCAATATTTGTTCTTTTGTGTCTGGCTTCATTTAGCATAACATCTTCAAGGATCATGCATGTTGTAATATGTGTCAGAATTTCCTTCTTTTTAAAGGCTGAAGAATATTTTTGAGGGTATGTAGAGCCCATACTTTGTTTATTCCCCGACAGTTGGGTGTCTTCCATTTATGGGCTATTGTGAATGGTACTGCTGTGAATATGGAGCTACAAATATTTGTTTTCTCCACTTTTAGTTCTTTTGGGGCATATACCCAGAAGGAGAATCCTGGATCATATGGTAATTCCATGTTTAATTTTTTAGGAATCATCAGAGGGTTTTCCATAATGGGTATACCATGTTATATTCCCATTAGCAATGCACAAGAGGTCCAATTTCTCCACACCCTTGCCAACTCCATAGCCTTGCCAATGCTGGTATGTATTTATTTAAGACGGAGTCTTGCTCTTTTGCCAGGCTAGAGTGCTATGGCATGATCGTGACTCACTGCAACCTCCATCTCCTGGATTCAAGCGATTCCCCTGCCTCGGCCTCCTGAGTAGCTGGGGCTAAAGGCATGCGCCACCACGCCTGACTAATTTTTTGTGTTTTAGTAGAGATGGGGTTTCACCATGGCCAGGATGGTGTTGATCTCCTGACCTCATGATCCGCCCACCTCGGCCTCCCAAATTGCTGGGATTACAGGTGTGAGCCACTGCACCCAGCCTGATTTTTTATTTATTTTAATTAATTTATTTTTTTCAGACGGAGTCTCAGTCTGTTGCCCAGGCTGGAGTGTAGTGGTGCGATCTTGGCACACTGCAGCCTCTGCCTCCTGAGTTCAAGTGATTCTCCTGCCTCAGCTCCCTGAGTAGCTGGAATTTCAGGCATGCATCACTGTGCCTGGCTAATTTTTGTATTTTTAGTGGAGAGAGGTTTTTACCATGTTGGCCAGGCTGGTCTTGAACTCCTGGCCTCAAGGGATCTGCCTGCCTCGGCCTCCCAAAGTTCTGGGAGTACAGGCATGAGCCACTACACCTGGCCTATGCTGGTTTTTTAAATTAGAGAGGAGGTATAGAGCTTTAATTGTATACATGGTAAGAACCAGAGAGTGATTACCATCCCCCTTTTTTTCATATATATGTGTATAATAATAATTAATTTTTATAGGAACAGAGTCTTCCTATCTTGCCCATGCTGGTCTAAACTCCTTGCCCTAAGTGATCCTCCCACCTTGGCCTCCCAAAGTGCTGGGATTACAAGCCTGAGCAACCGTGTCTGGCTTCCTCTTTTATGTTTTCATAATTGCCATCCTAATGCATGTAAAGTGATATCTCATATGGTTTTGTTCTCTTCTCTCTTGAAGTTTCAGAATTGTTTTCAAAAAGCCACTCATGAGCTCCCTACGTGGTTCAGCTGGACTGTGCCCCTCTTATAGTCCTGAGTTCTTCTTCCATCAAACCTATGTATGGCACTACCTGTTTGCTTTTTCCTTTCCTTTTCTTTTTTTTTGAAATAGAGTCTCACTATGTCCCAGGCTGGAGTGCAGTGGTGCGATCTTGGCTCACTGCAATCTCCAACTCCCAGATTTAGCGATTCTCCTGCCTCAGCCTCCTGAGTAGCTGGGATTACAGGCGCGTGCCACCATGCCCAGCTAATTTTTATATTTTTAGTAGAGATGGGGTTTCGTCTTCTTGACCAAGCTGGTCTGAAACAACTGACCTCAGGTGATCCGCCTGCCTTGGCCTCCCAAAGTGCTGAGATGACAGGTATGAGCTACCGTGCCTGGCCGCACTACCTGTTTTCTTACTGTTTCTCTCTTTTGAAGGTAGTGAGCAACTGGGTCTAACCTCACTCATCCTTGTAACTCCAGTGTCTTGCAAGGCACCTGGCCCCCTGCATAGTAGAGGCCACCTAAGGACTGCATTCAAAATAACCACTCGAGGATCCTGACTTTAGGGCACACTGGTCATTTTCCTAGGAAGCTGAACCCCTACCCTCAGCAGTCTGTATGCATCTTCACAGTCAGTGGGAAGCAGAGGGTGGTAATATACCCACCACTGTAAAATGAGAGAGACCAACTTTCTTGATCCTCAGTGGAGATTTTTGAAAACGGTTGATTGCACTCAAAGCAGAATTTGTATTTTGCTTCATTGGGTCACCTTGGGTAACAATTTCATTTCTGTAGAAAAATTAATTTTGCAGGAAGCTGATGTGCCAGGGGAGCCCTGGGTCCATCCTTTTGATGGTGAGGGAAGTCCAGTTCCTCACCCTCCCATCCCTGCTTTCGGTTCCCTGTTGGTGTTTTTCTTTTGTATTCATGAACATGCAAATCAGCTGCTTTTGGTGAGGGAAGCCTTGGAAGGATGTCTGCTAAAGATGCAGAGAAAATGCTGAACTCCATTGAGGTGAAAAAAGTGGTTGACAACTGGCAGAAAGAAACTGGCCTTAGGGAGGAAGTCAGAAGCCAGCATGCTGTGCCCCTTCGTCTCTGTGTTAACTCCTGGATCACTGGATCGTGGAGATATCCACAGGGTCCCTCAGGCATGGGTCCTCGATACCCAGGGTGGCAGGGGCTTGGGCCAGTGTCTATTTATTAAGGAGTATGAACGTGTCCCGGCATGTTAAGATCTAGTGGAGCTGGACTGATACTTCTTGGGCAAGTGCAACTTCTGCCTGTTTCAAAGGTGTTTAATCCTGATATCTTATAAGTTAAGATTTAGGCCTCTAATCCCAGTACTTTGGGAGCCCATGTGGGTGGATCACTACAGGTCTGGAGTTCGAGACCAGCCTGGCCAACATGGTAAAACCCTGTCTCCATTAAAAATATAAAAATCAGCTGCTGGTGGTAGTAGACGTTTATAATTCCAGCTACTTGAAAGGCTGAGGCAGGAGAATTGCTTGAACCTAGGAGGTGGAAGTTGCAGTGAGCTGAGATCATGCCCTGGTGCTCCAGCCTGGGTGACAGAGTGACCTTTCCTCAAAAAAAAAAAAAAAAAAAGACTTGGCCAGGCTCGGTGGCTCATGCCTGTAATCCCAGCACTTTGGGAGGTCGAGGTGGGCCGATCACCTGATGTCAGGAGTTTGAGAGCAGCCTGACCAACATGGTGAAATCCCATCTCTACTAAAAATACAAAAATTAGCTGCTCATGGTGGTGGCCTGTAATCCCAGCTACTCAGGAGGCTGAGACTGGAGAATTGCTTGAACCGAGGAGGTGGAGGTTGCAGTGAGTGGAGATCGTGCCACCACACTCCAGCCTGGGCAACAAGAGCAAAACTCCATTTCAAAAGAGACTGAATTTGGCCTCTGAGTTGTCAGTTTTTAGATCACAGTTATCCAGCCTGTGAGCTGTGAGTTCCATGGGTCCTTTGTCTTGCTCCTGTCAGAATGTAAATGACTCTTCAGATTATGATGGGGTATGCCCCTAAAAGGAAGTAAAACACAAATTTTAGAAGTACTTCTTAAAAGTTACCCACTTTTTTTTTTTTTTTTTTTTTTTTTAAAGCAACAGGGTCTTTCTCTGTCGGCAGGCTGGAGTGCAGTGGTGGAATCATGGCTCTCTGCAGCCTTGAACTTATGGGCTCATGTGATCCTCCCACTTCAGCCTCTTGAGTAGCTGGGACTACACGTGCATGCCACCATGCCTGGTTAATTTATTTCCCACTCTTTAATAAAGGAGGTGCTGTGCTGTATAGTCTTGTAGAATGGTATTATGCCGAGCTCTGGTTCTGGAAGGCAGTCTTCTGGCTAGTTGAAAGATGGCCAAGTGACAGAGTGCAGCCCCTTGTTGGAACTCTGCTCTGCCAATCCGTTTGTGCCTTGTAGTCAGGCCTGCTTAGTTTGGGGTGTGACAGATTTGGGAGCACCTGTATTCACCGAGTTCTCAGGCTGGCACATGAGTGAACTTGGTTTACCTTTGTTCCTGGCATGGCTGATACCATGTGTGGCTGATTCTGTTAGATTCCGCCCTTAGATTCATCCCTCTGTCTTTTTTGGCTTTTGTAGAACCTAGATTTTGCTCGAGGCGGTGGTATGTCTTCCTTCATCTCGGTGAGGGATCCTGAAGGATTAAGCCAGTTTTGAGTTTTGTTCTCTGCTCCCTTGTGATTTTCTGGGATTACTTGTTCTTTCCTGATAACAGGGGCGATAGAGCTAGCTTCATCCTCTTTCCTTTCTTCATGCTCAATTGTGAATGAGATGCCCAGAATTATGACAGTCTTCTGGGACAGTGAGGTCAAAAGGTTGGAGATTCTGGCCTGACACAGCCTTTGTATATCTGGCCTACCACCAGACTAACCCAGCTCCATGGAGTTGGATTTTCTTTGTGTGTGGGTTTTGGTTTTGTTTTGATTTGTTTTTAGAAACAAGGCCTTGCTCTGTGACCCAGGCTGGAGTGCAGTGGCACAATCATAGATCATTCCAGCCTCAAACTCCTGGCCTCCAGTGATTTCTCTGCCTCAGCCTCCCAAGTAGCTGAGACCACAGGTGTGTGCCATCATACCCAGCTCCTTGTAGCTGGGTTTCCTGTTTCCTTTTTTAGAGATGGGGTTTTACTGTGGTACCCAGGCTGGTATTGGGTTTTCTTTTTTTTTTTTTGGTGGTTGTTATTGTTGTTGAGCAGTGCTTTGTTTGTTTTGGGGCACTGTTGTCACATTGATGAGATGCCCCTCACCTGCCATGGCTGTGGAGCACAGGTGTTGCTTAGTGCCTGGTG
>CAUYQU010082633.1:0-16829 GCA_963574635.1 Cheracebus regulus | reverse complement strand
TATGAATTACCTTTTTTTCTTTAAAGGATATCATTTTTTAAAATTAACAATAGCAGAGTACATTTTTATTCCAACAGGGTACAAACTAATCAGAAAGTACTTTGAGAAATTCCATTTTAAGAACTGTTTTATATTAATTTTAAGATGTAAAGAAAATTGAAAAGTGAGTTTGAATCGAATGTAGTGCCTTTTGTGAATTTCTTTTAAGTGTGATTATTATTTCTAATATCTACCTTTACTCAACTCTTCTTTAAACATTTAATAAGCACAAATGAATGAAGTTTTGAATTTATTTTTATTTTCATTTTAAACTTTAAGTTCTGGGATACATGTGCTGAACATGCAGGTTTGTTACATAGGTATACATGTACCATGGTGATTTGCTGTACCTATCAACCCATCATCTAGATTTTAAGTCCCACATGCATTAGGTATTTTTCCTAATGCTTTCCCTCCCCTTTCCCCGACTCCCTGACAGACCCTGGTGTGTGATGTTCCCCTCTCTGTGTCCATGTGTTCTCAATGTTCAACTCCCACTTATGAGTGAGGATATGCAGTGTTTGGTTTTCTGTTCCTGTGTTAATTTGCTGAGGACTATGGTTTCCAGCTTCATCCATGTCCCTGGTATGAATTAATTTTTAAATAAGATCCGGGTAAAAAACAATTATTCGTCTTTTTGTTTTCTGGACCAGGTGCAGTAGCTCACGCCTGTAACCCCAGCCCTTTGGGAGGCCAAGGTGGGTAGATCACCTGGTCAGGATTTTGATACCAGCCTGGCCATCATGGCGAAACCCTGTCTCTACTTAAAACACAAAAAATTAGCCGGATATAGTGGTATGCACCTGTAATCCCAGCTACTTGAGAGGCTGAGGCAGGAGAATCACTTGAAACCGGGAGGCAGAGGTTGCAGTGAGCTGAGATCACGCCATTGTACTCTAACCTGGGCAACAGGGTGAGACTCTGTCTCAAAAAGAAAAAAGTTTGTTTTCTGTTAGTTTCATTTAAAAGTTTCCCTTCCTAGGAATTTTCAATGTGATTTTGTTCCACTTTTTTTGTATCATGGTAAGATATCCTTAACATAAAACTTCCCATTTTAATTATTTTTAAGTGTACAGTGGATTGGTTAAGTATATTCACATTGCTATGCAACCATCACAATCTAGAATTTTTTCATTTTCCCAAACAGAAACTCTGTATACATTAAACAATAAGTCCTCCTTTCCTGCTTTCCTTAGCCCCTGGCAACCACCATTCTCCTTTCCAACTCTCTGGATTGGGTTATTCTAGGTGTATCAGGTAAGCAGAATCATAGGATTTGTCCTTTTGTGTCTGTCTTATTTCACTTAGTGTAATGTCTTCAAGGTTCATCCACACTGTGGCATGTATCAGAGTATCCTCCCTTTTTAAGGCTGACTAATATTCCACTGGATCTTTATGTCACATTTATCCATTTACCTCTCAGTAGGCATTTGTTTTGTTTCCATACCATTAAAGAATTTCCCAGTTATTTAATGCTTCTAAGCCTATAATTTTACCAATTTGAAAATGCCTCAACAATGATGAATTTGACATAGTCATTTCACCTTTTTACTCTGAAGAGACCATAGCATGTGCTCAGGGTACTGATACTGGAGCCAACTGTGTCACTCATATCTTGACTCTGTAGATCACTAACATGTGACTTTGAGTAGGTTATTTGGATCGCAGGGACCAGGTGTCCATATTTTACCATAGAAGAAATAATAGCATAACAATGTCACAGGATCGTTTGGGTTTTCCTTTTCCAGCCAGAAGCCTCTGTGGCCAGTGGCACCTTTGCCTGAGTTTTGCTCAGGCCTGCTGGTTTCGTTCTGCCCACTCATTCCAGAAGGCTATGCTTGGCTCGTGCCACCAGCCCAGATCCTATGCCTGCCAAGGGCAAGGCAGGTGCAGAGCGGCGAGGGGTATGTGAGTGAGTGTGGGGTCTGGCCACTGCGCACAGCCAGGTGTGCCGGCTGCAGCAAGGCAGGCAGCTCCAAGTGCTGGTACAGGCGCCAGCTCCATGCCAGGCTGTGGCTGGGGCAGGTGTACCGCAAGCAGCTTCCACAGTGGGTACTGGGGAACACGATGGTGCTTGGAAGCTTGGAGATGCCAGGAACTGCAGCACCCCAAAGAGGGTGTCACAGCCCAGGCTCAGAGAGCCCCTACGTCTAGGCTCCTGAAGGGCTGCAGCTCTTCTCTCCTTCTCATCACCTGCAACCTGGTGAGCAGGGGGTGAGCAGCCCTGCTTGTCTTACAGCTCTTTCAGTCTCACCCAATGGCGGGTCCCAAATTCTTGTCCCACATCTAGGAAGAATGAGGTTTGTGGACAACTGGAGGGTGAGGAAGGCAGAGAAGAGCTTCATTGAGCAACAGAACCGCTCTCAGGAGACCCAAAATGGGTCGTGCTTTCCACAGGCAGATTGTCCTGACAAGTCAAGGACATCCAAAGTGGGTAGCTCCTTCTTAAAGCTGGTAGTCCTAACATTCGTGTGGGTCTGGCTGGGTGTGAGTCTGGCTGGGTCTGGCGGTTTTTATGGGCTCAGAAGGGAGGACGTATGTGCTGACTGGGTGGCCATGGGCGGGCTTGGGAAAAGTAGGGTAAGTTCTTACTTTCTGTGGTAGATTCCTTCTGGAACCGGCAGCCTGGCCCCAGGCTTCAGGCCCTCCCTGACTTGAAGGTGGGGTTTCTCTGGAAACCTGCCCCTTTCCGTCCAGTAACCCATCTGCCTCCTGACATCAACATGTTGTCCACGCGTCCAGGCTGTTTGTGCCAAGGGACATCTGCAGGCCCAGGCAGAGCTGCCCTCAGCCACTCCCCCGGCTTCCTTTCCACACTCGTCAGCTCCTGAAACCTACAAGAGACTGAGGCAGCAGTGGGCTGACATGTCATTCCTGCCCCAAACACGCTCACACCTGGGTTGCAACAGCACCTGGGCTTGGCCGCAACTTTGCTCCACACCGGAGGGGGCGCTGAGAGTGGGAATAGGCCAGGGAGTAGGAGCAAGCACTTCTGAGCCTGCAGGTGCAGGGGCTTCCTGGGCCCCCGAGAGCAGAATGCCTTTGTTCGGAGCTCTGGCTGGGTGGCTGTAGCTGCCACTGAGAGGGAAAATGTGGGTTCCCACTGCAAACTTGGTAGGGGATGGGGTTCCCACCTGTTTCCCGCTCCCTCTGGCCCCATGGAATGTGCAACCCCAGCCGCACCTCCCCTGCTGCAGCCAGCGTTTTCATGGCGACCACTCTGGACGGGCTGTCACTGACATCAACAGTAGATTACTGTGAATGGCAGATGAAGAAGGACATGTAGTTCTGCTTGTGAAAAAAGTATTGCAAATGAGGGCCCTTCTTATCTATGTCACCTCAATTCAATTAAACATACATGGACTGAATGCTCTAATCAAAATATTGTGTCAAGTGTGCCAGCAAATGCTAACAGGGCTGTAGTCTTTTTCTTTGGGGTGCTCAGGACAGAATATATTTCTGTTATTAAAGCTGATTATAAAGTATGATTTTTAAATTGTGAGACTTTTAATTGAGAAAGATCATTTCAGAATATAGGAAATTGGGAAGGATTTCAATGATCCTAATGGTAATGCTTATGTGCCAGAAGCAAGCATGTGCTTCATTTAATTCTTATGAAAAATATATGTAGCAAATTGGAAGCTTATTATTGGCTGCTCAACACATGAGAGCAGTAAGGATTAGAGAGATTGCCCAAGAGCTTACAGCTGATGAGAGGCAGAGTTGAGTTATGAACCAAGATCTGCCTGATAACAAGGCTCGTATACACTTGTGTTCACCATTTCACTACACCATGGCGCGGGGTGAAAGTGTAAATATTTGAGATGGATCTGGGAGGAGATGGAAGGAAGAGTGTGGAGGGAGAACATTTCAGATGACAATGGAAGAGATGTGCTTGAGTGAAGTGCACGCCCAAGGCTTCCCTGGCATATGATTAAGGGAAGGATGAGTTGGACAAGTAATCTGGGCTTGAAATGCAGAGGGAAATCCTAGGCATAATGCCAGTTTGTGTTTGACTTGGTAAGCAATGGCAAGATATTAGAGGTTGTACAGAAATGTCACAGTTGCCTTCATGAAAACTAACCAGTGGAAATACAGGGGCTGAAGGGGAGGAGGAGGGAAGCGGACTGAGAATGGTTTGAAGTCTCAGCGAAGCGTCTGCGGCCGTCGTCTGAGTCGTAGCTGCCGCTCTCACTGCCACCTCGGGGATCAGCAGCCAGCGTGGTTCGCCCGGCGCCTAGCTGCCGCTGGGGGAAGCGAGAGGGAAACCGCTTGCGGGCTTGTCACTGCTGCTCGCCCACTGCCTGGGAGAGCCGAGCCCCGGCCCAGTCAGTCGCTGGCCACCCCTCGCAGCCGTTACCCGCGGGCCGCCACAGTCGCCGGCTGGGAGAGGCGCGTGCCATGGCTTCTGAAGCCGATTCAAAAGGTGATGACTTGTCAACAGCCATTCTCAAACAGAAGAACCGTCCCAATCGGTTAGTTGTTGATGAAGCCATCAATGAGGACAACAGTGTGGTGTCCTTGTCCCAGTGACTGCAGATAGAGTGGGGTTTACTGGGAATCTGAATATCCAGGGCTGCTGCTTACTCCCTTCTGCCCAGTGACCCAAAGGCCTTAACCTTCTTTCCTCAGCCCAAGATGGATGAATTGCAGTTGTTCCAAGGTGACACGGTGTTGCTGAAAAGAAAGAAGAGACGAGAGGCTGTTTGCATCGTCTTTTCTGATGACACGTGTTCTGATGAGAAGATGAGAATGAATAGAGTTGTTCGGAATAATCTTCGTGTACGCCTAGGGGATGTCATCAGCATCCAGCCATGCCCTGATGTGAAGTATGGCAAACGTATCCATGTGCTGCCCATTGATGACACGGTGGAAGGCATTACTGGTAATCTCTTTGAGGTATACCTTAAGCCATACTTCCTGGAAGCTTATCGACCCATCCGGAAAGAAGACATTTTTCTTGTCCATGGTGGGATGCGTGCTGTGGAGTTCAAAGTGGTGTAAACAGATCCTAGCCCTTATTGCATTGTTGCTCCAGACACAGTGATCCACTGCGAAGTGGAGCCTATCAAACGAGAGGATGAGGAAGAGTCCTTGAATGAAGTAGGGTATGATGACATTGGTGGCTGTAGGAAGCAGCTAGCTCAGATAAAGGAGATGGTGGAACTGCCCCTGAGACATCCTGCCCTCTTTAAGGCAATTGGTGTGAAGCCTCCTAGAGGAATCCTGCTTTATGGACCTCCTGGGATAGGGAAGACGCTGATTGCTCAAGCTGTAGCAAATGAGACTGGAGCCTTCTTTTTCTTGATCAATGGTCCTGAGATCATGAGCAAATTGACTGGTGAGTCTGAGAGCAACCTTCATAAAGGCTTTGAGGAGGCTGAGAAGAATGCTCCTGCCATCATTTTCATTGATGAGCTGGATGCCATCGCTCCCAAAAGAGAGAAAACTCATGGCGAGGTGGAGCGGCATATTGTATCACAGTTGTTGACCCTCATGGATGGCCTAAAGCAGAGAGCACATGTTATTATCATGGCAGCGACCAACAGACTCAACAGCATTGACCCAACTCTACGGCGATTTGGTCGTTTTGACCGGGAGGTAGATATTGGAATTCCTGATGCTACAGGACGCTTGGCTACAGGTAGCCAGTGAGACTCACGGGCATGTGGGTGCTGACTTGGCAGCCCTGTGCTCAGAGGCTGCTCTGCAAACCATCCGCAAGAAGATGGATCTCATTGACCTAGAGGATGAGACCATTGATGCCAAGGTCATGAGCTCTCTAGCAGTTACTATGGATGACTTCCGGTGGGCTTTGAGCCAGAGTAACCCATCAGCACTGCGGGAACCGTGGTAGAGGTGCCACAGGTAACCTGGGAAGACATCGGTGGCCTAGAGGATGTCAAACGTGAGCTTCAGGAGCTGGTCCAGTATCCTGTGGAGTACCCAGACAAATTCCTCAAGTTTGGCATGACACCCTCCAAGGGAGTTCTGTTCTATAGACCTCCTGGCTGTGGGAAAACTTTGTTGGCCAAAGCCATTGCTAATGAATGCCAGGCCAATTTCATCTCCATCAAGGGTCCTGAGCTTCTCACCACATGGTTTGGGGAGTCTGAGGCCAATGTCAGAGAAATCTTTGACAAGGCCGTCCAAGCTGCCCCCTGTGTGCTTTTCTTTGGTGAGCTGGATTCGATTGCCAAGGCTCGTGGAGGTAACATTGGAGATGATGGTGGGGCTGCTGACTGAGTCATCAACCAGATCCTGACAGAAATGCATGACATGTCCACAAAAAAGAATGTGTTCATAATTGGCACTACCAACCGGCCTGACCTCATTGATCCTGTCATCCTCAAACCTGGCCGTCTTGATCAGCTCATCTATATCCCACTTCCTGATGAGAAGTCCCGTGTTGCCATCCTCAAGGCCAACCTGCGCAAGTCCCCAGTTGCCAAGGATGTGGACTTGGAGTTCCTGGCTAAAATGACTAATGGTTTCTCTGGAACTGACCTGACAGAGATTTGCCAGCGTGCTTGCAAGCTGGCCATCCGTGAATCCATTGAGAGTGAGATTAGGTGAGAACGAGAAAGACAGACAAACTCATCAGCCATGGAAGTAGAAGAGGTTGATCCAGTGCCCGAGATCTGTCGAGATCACTTTGAAGAAGCCATGAGCTTTGCGCCGTTCTGTCAGTGACAATGACATTCGCAAGTATGAGATGTTCGCCCAGACCCTTCAGCAGAGTCGGGGCTTTGGCAGCTTCAGATTCCCTTCAGGGAACCAGGGTGGAGCTGGCCCCAGTCAGGGCAGTGGAGGTGGCACAGGTGGCAGTGTATACATGGAAGACAATGACGACGACCTGTGTGGCTAAGTGCTGGTGGCCAGCGTGCAGTGAGCTGGCCTGCCTGGATCTTGTTCCCTTGGGGTGGGGACACTTGCCCAGGAGAGGGGCCAGCAATGCTCCCACAGCCTGCTCCATTCTTCAGTCTGAACAGTTCAGCTGCAGTCTGACTCTGGACAGGCGGTTTCTGTTGCAAAAATACAAAACAGACGTGATAAAATAAAAGCGATTTTCATTTGGTAGGCGGAGAGTGAATTACCAACAAGGAATTGGGCCTTGGGCCTATGCCATTTCTCTTGTAGTTTGGGGCAGTACAGGGGACCTGTGTTGGGTATGAACCAAGACGCTACAGCCACCTGCCACAGTATAGCATCTGCACTTGACTCAATGCTGCCCGAACCCTCCCTTCCCCCTATCCAACCTGGGAAGGAGGGTAGGGGCCACAGTTGCTGGGTGTTTATAGAGTAGGTTGATTTTATTTTACATGCTTTTGAGTTAACATTGGAGAACTAATCACAAGCAATTTCTAAACCAAAAAATGACTTGTTGTAAAAGGACAATAAACATTGGGTCAAAATGGAAAAAAAAAAAAAAAAAAGAGGCTGTTTGAAGAGTTTATATGAGAAGGTCTGGGTTAGGGTGATAACCTGGAATGAAAGAGACCTTGCAGAGGTGGAACCCATGGGATTTAGTACCTTCATGGATGAGAAATAAAGGAAAGAATGACAGACTAAGGTTTCAGGTTCAGAGGACTAGTAGGGTGATGGTTCTTTTAACAGGAGTAATACAATCAGAAGGAGGAACTGGCTTGACAAGATAGTATTGAATTCTGTTGTGGAAGTGGAGTATTGCAGTTATTCTTTTTGCTGATATACCTAAGGAAGAGGCATAGGAGAATATCATCGTTAGTGGAAAAGGAAAAAGATGCTGCAAAATTCGAAGGTGTGAAGGAAGTTTGGATTAGAGATAGGAATTTGGAATTGTGAAGTAATGCCTCTTTCTTTAAAACAAATCTCAAAATTCCAAGGTTGGGCGGGGGCTAGATTTTGTGACCCTAACTGTATTCATTCAACAATCATAAAATACATCTTCCTTTGAGTGGGGGTATGAAGGGGTTTCTGTCCCTTTCAGCAGTAGTCCCTATCAACTTGATGTTTATGGAAGCAGCAACACTTTCATTTTGGTACAGAGAACAGCAGTGACCCTTCCCTAATTCTTTCTAGTTCAATTTAGACAAGGTTTAAATGTTTAAAAAAAGCTTCAGCAAACTCAGCACTTCTTAGTGTGTTCTGAAAAACAGAGCTTTTTGGTCTGTGAATAAAAAAAAAGTTTGGAAATGCTGGAGTTAAACGAAGAAAAAAGTTTTTAAAATTATGAAATTGGTATTTTATTTTACTTTATTTTTACTGTACTTTTAGTTTTGCAATTATAAATGTTCACTGTCCATCTCTGAGAAGAAGCCATAGGCTACTGAGCATTTGAGAGATTTTGAACTGGAGAGTAATTTTTTTAAGATATTAAGCATGGCCAATAATTTGGTTCACGAAATATTGCCATGTTCTAGGTTCAGCTGGCACCGGCTACAGGTATGTAGATACATTTTTTCCTAGCTCCTGGTCTCCCTCCATGTCATGGTCATCCAGGATCTCAGTTCTACCATCTTTTTTTCTTAAGATTTTTGAGCAAGACAGGTCAGTTCCTCTTTCTTCCGTAGCTGGGGCCTATCTTGATTCTAGTCTGTAGATCTACTTCTTTCTTGGGTCTTTGACATGAAGGTTGACCTTAGCCCCTTCCTCATAATTATGATGATGTAGTATTAATTTTGCAAGTTTTAATTGCATAATCATATCTCAATACAATGTAATCATATAACTTTTGTTATGGACTAAATTCTGTCTCTTCAAACACTTATATGTTGTAGTCCTAACTCCCAGTATCTCAGAATGTCACCTTAATTGGAGATAGGATCTTTAGACAGGTGAGTAAGTTAAAATGAGGCCTTTGGGGAGGCCCTAATCCAATAAAGCTAGTGTTCATATGAGAGATCTGAATACGGGAATGCACAGAGGGAAGATGTTGTGGAGACACAGGGACAAGCTCACTTACAAGCCAAAGAGCGAAGTCTGGCGTAGATCCTTCTCTCTCAGCTCTCAGAAGGAACATGGATCCTGGACTTGTCACTTTCAGAACTGTGAGAAAATACATTTCTGTCGTTTTAGCCATACTATGTGGGGTATTTTGTTACAGCAGCCATAGCAAACTAGTACAGGCACAGTATTTGTTTAGTGAGGAAGGATGAAGGGAAAAATTGGGGACTATTACTTTCTTAGACTGAGTTGGGTGTCATCATAAAGGACATTTTTGAAGCCATAAGAAAGGATGAGGTCACTGAGGAAGAGATTACAGAAAGAGAAGAAAATTGGTCAAAGGAAGTAACTTCAATAAATATCTTTTTTGAGGGAAAGGTAGAGGAAGAGGCAGATGCAGGAGATGTGGTCATTGATGAGCCATAGTGTAAAATTCATGGGCTATGGAAACTGAAGGGAGAAAAACGGTTCTAGTTAGAGGTGAGTAATCTCCAGCATTAAATTTTGGGACATGCATTTCATCTTTGACAAATGCTGAAAAGTCAGATTATTTTATAGAATTATCAATACAAAGTAATCAGAAAGGCAGAGTAATCTAATTTGTATGAAGAATATGAATTTAACCATTTCTGAAAATCTGCTAGGTAGCATAAGAAGATAATTGTTCTCAACAAATTATTGTACTTACTAATTTTAAATTAGTAAATTGTACTTACTAATTTTAAAAACACATAGTTATTGCTATGTTCTTGAAAACAGAATTGACTCAAGAAATTTAAAAACATTAAAGATAAAATATCTTAAGCTAAGGGGGAGCTTACAGTGCCTATGTCCAAGAGGAAAAGTTGAAGAGAACTAAAAAGAGACTTTCGGAGATTCAGAGAGGGTAGAGGGCACTGTGGCTGTGATCTGTGACTCTCATGTGACCAATCAATCCCTGCTGGAAGCTGTGCCCTGTGGATGGAAAAAAAAATGACATAAAAACTAGTCAAAGTCAAAACTGTACTACTAAGAACATACTGTTTACACCTTTCAGTTAAGCGGTTCTAGAAAAATCTCATAATGTAGTATACATTTTGTGGCTCCTCCTGGCGGTTCAAGAAAAAAGAGAGATGAAAAAGCTGTTTTGCAATCTGTGCAGTAGAAGTCATTCTTTCAACCCTTGTTATTGGTTACAGAACTGTTTTATGCTCTGTTTGAAGAATGCAACAATATACACCATGGCAACCAGTGCATCAGGCACATACCCCATTTCAGCCACCCCAACAAGACTAATAATTTAATAGTAACTATTTTCATTTCTCTCATTAACTCTTAGCAGTATTTTTAGCCATCTTTAAAGCCAAAATTCTCTTATATTATCTTGAAGAAAAACTGTCTTACAGAATTTTAAAATAACATGCATTTCTGAATATAAGGGGTAAATTTCCTCACCTTCTTACATATTTCATTGTTTTTAGCATATTCGATTCTTTCTTATTTTCTAATTCATAAGTGTGTTATAAAATAATTATTTAGGTAGTGACAAAAATAGGTATGCTCCATTAGCATTTGGGTACATTAACATTATTAGGTTAAAAACAATGTGCTACACAAAAAGAATTAAACTGCTTTTATAAGATTTATCTCTTGCTGTTTCCTTTTCTCTTTCTCCATATCCGGATGAATAAAATAGGAGGTAGGCTGAGTGGAACTGAGTTTTAGGAGAGTGGACCTGAGTTTTAGGAGAGTGGACAGCTGTCTTTCCCTTTTCCTTCCCTTCATTGCACTTACATGATTCAGTAGAAACTTCAGGATTTTTAGGTACTTTGGAGTCATCATTCAGCAACCCAATATTTTACTGTTAGATGTACTAATTTAATGAAGACAGAGTCTGGTTAACAGAATTTATATTTTCAGCATTCTTGATAAAATAATAATGATGATAATTTGACATCCCATTGCCTAAAAGCAATTTAAAAAGTTCTAGACAAACTTTTGCCCTGAAGAGTCTCTGCCAATGTGGAATCATAACCAAAAATTTCCTATGATATGTTCATACTGTGCTTAGAATTATAAAAATCTATTTAATGCTTACATCAACTGTATAAAATGGAAATGAGTATCTTGTTTTTTCTTACTGTAGGGGGAGAGGATCAGGAGGTTTGGTCAGCGTATTAATCTGTTTTCACACTGCTGGTAAAGGCATAACCAAGACTGGGCAATTTACAAAAGAAAGAGGTTTAATTGGACTTACAGTTCCACATGTCCTGGGAAGCCTCATTATCATGATGGAAGGCAAAGAGGAGCAAGCCATGTCTTATATGGATGGCAGCAGGCAAAAAGAGAGAGTTTGTATAGGAAAACTCCCCTTATAATAACCATCAGATCTCATGAGACATACTGTCATGAGAGCAGCACAGGAAAGATCTGCCCCCATGATTCAATTACCTCCCACTGGGGCCCTCCCATAACACGTGGGAATTCAAGATGAGATCTGGGTAGAGACACAGCCAAACCATATTGGTCGGTATATAAGCAGTGGGGTAGAGATCTGAGCTATAATTCAAAGCCAAGGTCTTTTTTACTATGATTCTGGCTTCCTTTGTAGAAGAATAAAGATGGTTTTTTTTTTTTTTTCATCTTTATTTACCCACAGAAAAATACCCAATCACGAGAGGTTACTGATTATTTTCTAAAGTGCTTTGCTGTTAAAGTTCATTCTAATGGTCAGAAGTGAGCTCATGCATCCAAACCTGGGAACCATTTAGATAATCTGTGGACTGAGGCTGCTCAATTACATTACCAGTGTGTGTTGCAGCCAAATGTAGTATGTGATAAACTGAGCTCAGTGGACTCACTCCTTTTGTATGGCTTGAGTTCCTCTCCGCCTGGTTCAACATTTTGTTATAAAAAAGTTACAACATGCAGAAAAGTTGGAATAATTATATAGTGAATATTTATAAGTCCATCGTCTAGGTTCTACAATTAAACTTTCATGTAGCCTACTTTAAAAATAATAGTGATGTCATTCAAAACTGAACTGTACCTCTGTATCTGCTGCTATGAAGACAGATGTATTTATATTTCTAACCTGTCTACTGAATTATCTAAGGACTTCCCTCAAAATATCCACTTTAAAAATACTATCCTATACCTAACCTGAACCACTCCAACTGAGATATAGTTCCAGGAATTACTCAGTTGAGTGTGTCAGCAAACTTGTCGGGTTTGATTCTCACAGGTAAAAGATTTGCATTACAATTGAGTTACCACACAACACCCACTTACACCAATACATTATGAATGCTAGATGTAAGTCTATTTGCTTCCTCACTTCTCTCATTTTTTCTAAGGGTGAAAATTAGGCAGTGAGAGCAGAAAGATTTCTAGGGAAGTCTCTCTCATAGTACTGTGTTTTCCATCTGCATCTTTTTTGTGAGTTTTTACAGAAAGAGCATGCTTCTTGGAGTTTCTGTTGAGCATAGTCCTTCTCCATATTTGTCAAGAGGTTCTCATCTGAAGATTTATGAGGGCATTAGTTATACCATAGGGACCTGGTTGGTTTCAATGTTAGCTCTTTGAAGCTACTAGCTTCAGAGGACAATGTCCGTATTTTAATTTAGTAATACGAAAGTCTGCCTTTAGTCTTCTTATTCAAGTTTTTGGGTAGACTTTCTGATTATGGTCCATGGTTCTCCCCTGGAGGACAGGATGTGGGACTGAAGATTCAGAGACAGTAGGCATTGATTAAAAATATATACTGTGGTAATGGACTTTGGGGACTTGGAGGAAAGGGTGGGTGGGGGGTGAGGGATAAAAGACTATGCATTGGGTACAGTATATACTGCTCAGGTGATGGGTGCACGAAAATCTCAGAAATCATCACTAAAAAATTTATTCATGTAATCAAATACCACCTGTTCCCCCCAAATCTATGGAAATAAAAAGTAAAATTATATACACATACTATAAATATAAAAATATAAAATTAAATAAATTGTGATTCATACACAGATATACACTGTAGTTTAGGTTCATAGAATCAGAGAATTCAAAATCCATGTAAGTTCGGTTTAAGTCTCTAGTTTTTATTGATAATTGAACTGTATGATAAACTATAGCTTCTATATATGAATGGCCAAATTTTTTTCTAGTTAATATGTCATTTCTGTATGTATAAGTGCCTTTTAACATTAAAGATATATTAGAAAGTTCATCCGTAAAAATATAAACTTATAGAGGTGTTTGCAATGCTAGTTTTATATGAAGCCATGTGTTTTGGTAACCCACATGTGCATAAAACTGGCAAATTCTGAAAACTCCAGAGGGTAGTCAGCTGAGGTTTTTTTGTTTGTTTTTTGTTTTTTAACATTAGGGAACTGTTGATCATGGGAGAAGGAGCATAGGTACAGAAGAAATGGCTTTTGACTCAGGGGAAGAATCTTCTTGGTAACACTCAGTTTGGAAAGTCTTCAAGACATCTAAGACGCCCTTTACCCTGTATGACTACAACAGATATCTTTGTAGGAGATATTTTTATAGAAGGCAGTAGCAGAGTGTTTACTTCATAGGAGTTTTACTGCTATGCATTTCCAGTACTTCATATTTGTAAAATATCAAATGGAGGAAAATTGCTAGAGAAATAACATAATAGGTAATGGAGTAGGTGTGGCAGTTTAGAGTGAACACTGAGTGCTTGCAGATGGCAACACCGTTCAGTGTGCCACCTTCTATGTTCACGTTTCACTTAACTTTGACACCTTAGATAGACACCGACACACATGGCATACATCAAATTCCATTTTTTACATATCATCTACTTCAGTAGTGTCTAATCTTTTTGCTTCCATAGGCCACATGAGAAGCATTGTCTTGGACCACACATAAAATACACTAATGATAGCTGATGAGCTAAAAAAACACACACAAAAAACCCCACAAATCTCATAATGTTGTAAGAAGGTTTATGAATTTGTGTTGGACTGCATTCAAAGCCATCCTGGGCTGTAGGTTGGACAACCTTGAGCTATCTAATAATTTCAAAATATTCCATGAGTCTGTGTTCTCATCCTCCCATCTTGTTCTCACTAGGCTGGCATTCAGGGTAGTATCTGCTTTCCTGGCTCAAACTTCCTCTACTCCAAAGCTTCCTCAGTGGGGACAAGGGATGGTGGTAAGTGAAATGGGCAGTGCTGGGCTGGAGGCAGGTAGCCGTGCAGCCTGGTGATGTTCTGTATCCTCAGCCTGGCTGGGAGATGTGGGCAGGAGACAAACAACAACCCTTTATTCTTTGCTTCAAATACTAACCAGGTTCAGATTGGAGGCTGAATTCCTGACCTGCCTTTGTTAGAAGTGTCCCAGGTGGGAGATAGCGGTCTTCGGGGGAAGAGAATGCTGGACTAATTGCTTGTGGCAGGACAAGGAAATGACCAACTGGCTTTCAAGTCAGAAATCCTCAGATACCTGCGAAGGTCATACGCACCAACAGGATTGCTTGGCTCTGTGAGAGCAGTGTCAGAAAAATATGTAATTCAGGAGTTATTTTTTCCTTGTTTGATTTGTGTAGAAACAACTAAAACATATATGTCTATTGCTTTAAAAATATATTCCTAAAAATTGTAACACTAAACTTTGTAACAATTTTTAGGAATATATTATGTACAAAATAGGGGATTTCCAGTATACCATTTTGGACCCCAGAACTGACAGTATTAATGTGACTATATAGAACTGACAGTATATAGTTTCTGTATCTTGTTAGCATAAGATATAGAAACAAGAGAGGTGACTCAGATGCTAGAGCAGAGCTAGGGTGACCAAGGAGAGAAATGGGCTCCAAATCAGAATAAAGTATGCACACTAGCATTTCCTCAGTGCCCTAGTGAGAAGGAATCAGTGGTTTACACCAGAAATGCAGTGCTAATAGCTATGTAAGTGGGGCCGCTAGGGAAAAAAGAAACATTTCAGAAATTATTAAAGAAGCATAACTTACCATTTTTTTAATTGAGCATCTACTGTTCCAGCAACTGGGATGCAGCATTAAATGAAACAGAAAACTCCTTGCTCTCTTGGCATTAACATAATACTGGAAATCAAGTATACTCAATGGACTTTGCGCTTGTTATTCTAGTCACCATGTCAGAGTCCTCTCCTACAGGATGATGGCCAAAGTATCTTGAATGAGTGATCTACTTCTTACTTAAGTGGAATTATCATTGTTACTATGTTCCATTTCATCTGCCACTGAAGTGGGTTCTGAGATGTGAAATAAAGAATGATCTTCGGAAATTAATGGACAGAAAAAAGGGTTAAGCTGAGAAGAAATGCAGAATGTATACATTCTCTAAAGGGAGAGGAAACAGTTTGCTACAGGCCACTCAGTTGTAGTCACTTCCAGTTCCCAGATTTAGGGATGGAGACGGGAGCACAGTACCTGGAGATAGAGTGGCTGATAATCTGCACTTTTTTTCGGTTAAATAGTAACACCTGAAATATATACAATGCCTCATGACTTACAATCTTCTTTTACCTACTTTATCTTATTGGAACCTAGTAGTAATCCTTTAGGTAAATGGAAAAGGCAATTTTAGCTTAATTGTGTGCATGAAGACAGGGAGACAGACTAGTAGAAGGAGTTTAGAGTCTTTATTCTACTCATAGCTTTTAACCAGGGCTCAATATGTAAGCTTTTCCTAGGTAACCTAAATGGTAAAAAAAAAAAAAAAAAAAAAAAAAAAAAAAAAAAAAAAAATTCTGATGGTCTCCTAATAGCATGATGGGAGGAAACAGATTTTCTGGGTGTTTCAGGTCCAATGGGAATGATTCTGTTTTCTCTGTGCAGACAAATGCTGCTTTAATTTATGTGTAGATATATCTCTAAGTTGTGTTCTTCTTGAAGCAAATAAAAACCAATGCTAGGACAGAGGTCTACACTTGATCTTAGCCAAAAGGCTGAGAAGCAATTCAGAGGTAATTCTAAAGATCTTGTTCTTCTCATATTTTAAACGAGAAAACTGAGACACAAAGTGGTTATTGGTTTGCCAAGTTGAAAATTCTTAATGTAGAATTTATAATAATAATAATAATAATAATATAGCAGAAACTAATATAATTACTTCAGTGGGACAATTTAATAATATAGCAGAAACTCATATAATAATTTCAACAGGAAAATTACATTGTAACACTGATGAAAATGAGGTTTGTAGAAACAAACATATGATAAAACATGTGGTCCTACTGATTCCTTAACTCCTCTTAGCCATAATATTTGTCTACCAAATTTCCTTTTATTTTTAGTGGTGTTTTACATTTATTGCAGCTAATTGATTCTGCAGAGAAAAAGAATCCCTGGTGCCTCTGACAGGTGCAGCAGCCTCATGCAGTATGTTCTCATTCTACTTAAGTAAAGTAAATCTCTAGATTATTAGATGTTAAGAACACTGTGAGGCAAATTTTAAATTTATAGTTTCAGAAAATATCCTGCAGCCTTATAGTGTATCGTGTCAACTCCCCAAAATGGTGGACATTCATCAAAGGTCTTCAAAGAGGATGGCAGGAAGTCAGGGAGCTGAAGGTTTAATCATAATATATGGCATGTAAGCCAATCTATAGTTGGCTTAGTGTTGTTCTGTGGGATAAGAAATGCGTCTAAACCAACAAATTATAGACAACATGCACACACACATATTTTTTGACCTTCGACAGTTTGTGACTGTATCCAAGATTAAATTAAGAAAATTAGGGGAGAGATCCAAGATGGCCGATTAGCAACAGCTCAGGAATGTAGCTCCCAGTGAAAGCGCAGAGAAGGAGTGGACGCCGCACTTTCCGACGAATTTTTGTTGCCCACAGACCGGGAGATTCCCGGCAGAGGAGCCACA
>CAUYQU010082632.1:0-10688 GCA_963574635.1 Cheracebus regulus | reverse complement strand
GTGGGAGGAGAGTTCTGTAAATATTTGTTAAGTCTAGTTGTTCCAGGTCTGAGTTCAAGTCCTGGATATCCTTGTTAATTTTCTATCTCGTTGATCTGTGTAATATTGACAGTGTAATGTTAAAGTCTCCCACTATGGCATGAAGTATATTCACACTGTTGTGCAGCCTGCACCATTACCTCTCTCTAGAAGCTTTTCATCATCTCAAACTGTAACTCCACAACCATTAAACACCAACTCCCCATTCCCTGCTCTACCTAGCCTCTGGCAACCACCATTCTACTTTTTGTCTCTACGAGTTTGATTACTGTAGTTATCTTATATAAGTGGCATCATACAGTATTTATCCATTTATGATTAACTTACTTCACTTGGCACAATGTCTTCAAGGTTCATTCTTGTTTCAGCATGTGACAGGATTTCCTTCCTTTTTAAGCCTGAATAATATTCCATTATACATATCTACTGCATTTTCTCCATTCATCTGTTGATGGACATGTGCGTTGTGTCCATCCTTTGGCTATTGTGAATAAAGCTACTGTGTATGTGGGTGTACAGTTCATTTTTTGAATGTTGTATTAGGGGTCTCCAGAAGAGAATCACACCGTATATAGCTATATATATATCTATAAATATCTTCTCTCTATATAGATATATATATCTATAAATCTCTCTATATAGATATGTATATATATCCCTCTGTCCATATATATAAATCTCATATATAGAGAAAGTGAATTTATTTTACAATTTTTTTTTGAGATGGAGTTTTCCTCTCTTGCTCAGGCTAGAGTGCAATGGCAAGGTCTCAGCTCTCTGCAACCTCCGCCTCCCAGGTTCAAGCGATTCTCCTGCCTCAGCCTCCTGAGTAGCTGGGATTATGGGTGCCCACCACTACGCCTGGCTATTTTTTGTATTTTTAGTAGAGACAGGGTTTTACCATGCTGGCCAGGCTGGTCTCAAACTCCTGGCCTCATGATCCACCTGCCTCGGCCTCCCAAAGTGCTGGGATTACAGGCGTGAGCCACTGCGCCCGGCCGAGAGTGAATTTATTTTAATAAACTTACTCGTGATTTTGGGGACTGGCACATCTGAAATGTGTAGAGCGGGTGAGCAGCCTGGAAAAGAATTAATGTTGCAGTCTTGAGTCCTAATTTTGCACAGCAAGTGGCTTGAAACATCTTATAGTTTTGAGAAGTGCTTCTTTTTCAGGAAATCTGTCTTTGCCTTCTCTGATTGGATGAAACTCACCCACATTATGGAGGGTAATCTGCTTTATTCAAAGTCTATTGATTTCAATGTTAATCATATCTAAGAAATACCTTTATAACAACACTTAGACTTGTGTTTAACACAATGACTCGGTATCATGTCCCAGTCAAGTTGACACATAAAATTAATCATCAGTCTATCCCTTGTCAACTTGGCACCCATACACATCCCCTTAAAACCATACTTAATCTCCACATAAAGATAATAACAAAGTCATACTAACATGATACAAGTATCTGGCATAGAACTGAAAATGCAATGGCTGGCTGCAGTGGTTCAGGCCTGCAATCCCAGGGCTTTGGGAGGCCGAGGTGGGTGGATCACCTGAGGTCAGGAGTTTTAGACCAGCCTGCTCAACATGGTGAAACTCTGTCTCAAAAGAAAGAAAGAAAGAAAGAAAAAAAAGAACTGAAAATGTATTAACTTTTCCCCAGAAAAGGATCCAAAGTCCTTGGGTAATGTTGAGTCTTCTTAATATTCTATAACTTAAAATACTATGGCAAAAAGTTCAGAGTATTTGAATACTCTGGTGTAAAGTTAATACATCTTACAGTATACAAGGGGATGAAAGAAAACAGAAAACGAAGATTTTACACACAGACACGCACACACAAACATATTCATAACAAAATAAAGAAGAAATATTCACAGCAACTACTATTCTCATTTAAACAACTGGTCATGTGTTTATGATACCTGATATTTATAAATACCTTCTTCTATTACCCATTCCTTATTCCCCTGTCCACAGCAAGCACTTGAGCTGGTTGTGTGGTTTTTTTGCCTGGTGGGATGACCCAAACTTCATTCCTGAAGGGGCTGAGCCATTCGTAGTCCTGCCAAAATCGGGTTGTTGTAGTTTTCCATTGACTTTAATCAGAGGGTATGGTTGTTCTTTTTCTTCCTTTTTTTCTTTTTCTTTTTTTTTAAATTTTGAGACGTAGTCTAGCTCTGTTACCCAGGCTGGAGTGCAGTGGCATGATCTTGGCTCACTGCAACCTCTGCCTCCCAGGTTCAAGCGATTCTCCTGCCTCCGCCTCCTGAGAAGCTGGGATTACAGGTGCGTGCCACCACACTAGGCTAATTTTTTGTATTTTTAGTAGGACGGGGTTTCACCATGTTGGCCAGGCTGGTCTCTAACACCTGACCTCATGATCCACCCACCTCAGCCTCCCAAAGTGCTGGGATTACAGGCGTGAGCCACCGTGCCTGGCTAGGGTATGGTAGTTCTAAGAGACACCCCAAGGGATGTCCTATAGCACAGACATATTTTTCCTTACCTCTATTGTGAAGTCCAATGACCCTTCATAATTAGGGAAAAAATCACCCAGGCAGTACAGTAACTCCCTTTTTTACCTGTCGACTCAGAGGCATGCAGAGCCTGCAACAGCTGGGTGGTTGTCTTACTGTCCAGTTCAACAAAGTTGTTGTGTGACCTGCTAGAAGCATTCCTCCTTTCAGAACTAAGATCTGCAGACCAGCAGAGCATGACGTCATGGGAACAGGAAGCGAAAGCTTCGCTGTTAGCTCAGTAGGGGCAATATTGCATAGTGCCACTCTCATTTCTACCTCTGGATTCCTGGACCTGTAAATCCTGTCTATCAGAGAAACAGTATCATGTATTGGGCACTGATTTAGAGAATACCTGACTTCTTGGGGAGCCTTGCCTCACCCTGCAATGTATGGTCACCTCGCTGCTGCTGTAAGTGAATTTTCAAAAGGCCATTTCACTGTTCTGTCAAGCCAGTTGCTTCAAGATGGTGGGGAATATGGTAACACCAGTGAATTCCACGAGCACGGGCCCACTGCTGCACTTCCTTTGCCTTGAAGTGAGTTCCTTGAACAGAAGCAATGCTGTGTGGAATACCATGACAGTAGATGAGGCATACTGTAAGTTCACAGGTGATAGTTTTGGCAGAAGCACTGTGTACTGGGGAGGCAAATCCTTTTGTAGGATAAGTGTCTGTTCCAGTAAGAACAAAATGGTGCTGCTTCCATGAGGTTAGTGGTCCAAGATAATGAACCTGCCCCCAGGTAACTGGCTAATCACCCTGAGGAAGGGCGCCACATTGGGACCACAGTGTCAGTTTCTGTTTCTGGCAGATGAGGCACTCAGCAGCAGCTGTGGCCAGCCTGGCCCTGGCTGGTCGAAGTCCATGTTGCTGAGCTCATGCATACCTTTACCACTGCCACACACTTTGGGTTATGGAAAAAGGCTGACTAGTATCCACACAAACGTCAACCTATCCACTTGATTATTAAAATCCTCCTCTGCTGAGGTCACCCTTTGATGTATTCCATATGGAATACAAATGTTTTCGTTTTTCACTCATTCAGAGAGGTGGGTTCATTCGCTATTTCCCCAGACCTGCTTAGCGCCAGTTTTCCAGTCATGTTCCCTCCAGGTTCTGACTTGTGTTGTCCTATTTGTGTTGTAATTCAGCTACTCTGAGGATGAAGCTCTAAGTTTGATTTGCAGAGAAGGAATCATTACATGTTAATCACAGCAAAAAAACAAAACAAAGAAAACCCTTCACAGCAATCTGTAGACTGGTGTTTGATTAAACCCGTGGGCACCAGAGTTTAGCCAAGTGGGCACAGGGAAAAATTAACCATCATAAAGTAGAATCAACCTAAGTACTCTTCAACACAAATTGGTTTCATAAATTAGGACATATTCATTATGATTTATAGAAAGAATGAAGTAGATTTGTATGTACTGACATGGAAAGATCTTCAATTCATATTTAGTAAAAAAAGGCGAGTATCAAAACGATGCATATAACATAGGCCACTTTAAGTGAAATAAAGAAAACTGATATACACATGTACTTATATTCATACGGATGCACAGAAAATGAACTGGAAGCATATATACTTGTTAACAGTGGCTATCCCTGTGAAGAGGGAAGTGAGGTTATAAGAGGCCTCTGGTGTTTTCCTTCATATACTTACGGATTACATGAATATTTGACCATACGAGTATGTCTAACATATAAACTGAGAAACAGAGAATGAAAGAAAGTTAGAGGGTGAGACAGAGAGAGAGAAAGAGAGAGAGAGAGAGAGAGAGAGAGAGAGAGAGAGAGAGAGAGAGAGAAACTACTAGGCTAGATGATCTCAAAAATGCCGACTGTAGGGAACCTGACCTGCTGGGCTAGTTCTCATCCTTCACTCCCTCTTTCCAACCTCAGTCTGGCTGTCTCGTAAATAGGACAGATGTAAACCCATGATTTGGGAGTAGACACATTCTGCTATGTTGCCTGGGGATCACAAAAATCCAGCCTGCTGAGAAAGGAAGGAGAGCAAAGCACACAGGAAGAGTCTTGGAGGAGAGAGTTCCCAGTGCCACAGAGCCTTCACTGCCGGTCCGTCTTTGGTCCTGGAGGAGAGAGTTCCCAGTGCCACAGAGCCTTCACTGCCGGTCCGTCTTTGAGCCCCGGCTGCATCTGTGCCTCTGGTTCTTGGAGTCACCTTTAAATCCTGATAGCAAATTTCCCTCTTTGACTTTATGTTGATCTTATGCCGTTCTCTACCTGTAACGAAGTGTTTTAACTAACTGCAAAAATTACGCGGTTCTATGGATGATGGTGACTTTGGTCCCCTGGAGCCTAAGGAGGTCCTGTAGTATACATTGTTCTCTGTAACCCTAGCACCTGTGACTGAGTTCTTCCTAAAGATATCTGACACATATTAGGACAAAGTGAAGTCACAGCTTGCCATCTCTTCTGTTGGTTGTTGAAAACAAACATCTAGAAATGGCTTAAGAGTGAAATCAAACCAAATAGTGCATGAATTTTTATGAACTATCCCAGCAGGTCAGGAAAAAATGAATTAGAATTCTCATATTTCGTATATCAGATTGGCTCTTTAAACAAGACAAAAAGCAAATCATAAAGAATTTTTTATATAGAAGAACTGGCAGATATTGTACAAATAAAGGATTTTATTGGAGACGTTACAAGAGGCATATACGAGGCGGTACTGCTAGTATATGTTATAAAGAGGAGGACCTAAACTTTACTTTTTGAGCTGGAGTCTCAGGTACATTGTGTACTGCTGGAGACTGGTCTTCAACCCATTACCCGAATAGTACAGTGGACCCAATAAGTGATTTTCAGCCCTTGCTCCCCACCCACTCTCCCGGCTTTTGGAGTGCCAGTGTCCATTATTTCCATGTTTATGTCCATGTGTACCCATTGTTTAGTCACTTATAAGTTTCTACTTATGCTTTGGCTCCATCGTAAGTTTAAGCTCACTAGATATAAGTGAGAACATGCGGTATCTGCTTTTCTGTTTGAGTTAGTTTACTTAGGATAATGGCCGCCAGCTCCATCCATATTGTTGCAAAGGACATGATTTTATTTTATTTTTTCGTGGCCGCTTTACTTTTACTTTATTTACTTTTAGAGATAGAATCTCGCTCTGTCACCCAGTCTGGAGTGTAGCGATGTGATCATGTCTCACTGCAGCCTCAAACTCCTGGGCTCAAGCGATCCTCCCACCTCAGCCTCCCAGGTAGCTGAGACTACAGGTGTGCGACACCATGCCTGGCTATTTTTAATTTTATTTGTACTGCCTAGTAGGAGGACTTTGAGAGCTTATTTGCGCTTTGTTTTCAGTAGGAGAAGGAAATCCAAAAGGGGATTTTTGAGGAGAACTCCTTTCTTAGTTCTGGAGTCATTCTCATTTTGGCAGACATATAATATGATCAAACATCTTCACTCAATCTGCTCGCAAAATGGTCACGAGAGCCTGATAGCCTCATTATCCCTGGACAGTATGGTCCTGACACTATCATGTGTGCCTCCGTCACCCAGGTCAGATTCTAGTAATAAACCTTTCTCACTGGCACACCTACTTACTTCTTGGAAACCCTATTTGCTCAGAGTGGTGTGGCTCGCCAGGCCAAACCATCGGTGGTCCTCCCCACCCACCGTGGGAAATGCTGCTGCAGAGGAGCGTTCAGGGCTGACCCCCAGGAAGGGTGTGATCCTCAGACAGGAAATCCTCCTGAGAAAGGAGGTGGGAAGACAGGAATTGAAGTACTGGGCTTCAGAGGGAGTACGTGGGAGTTGGTGCCTGCCCAGTTACATATGCTTTGACAGGAATGTTCCAGAATATCCCAGAAATATTCTTGGACTTTAGAGACCACACTAGAGGAGTGAGGCCTTGCCAGGCAAGGCAGAATCTTTTTTTTTTTTTTTTTTTTTTTGTGTAAGTGGGTGAAAAGTTAAACATGGCGGGTGGGGAGTGGGAAGCTATTATCTTTCTGCAACCGCCCCCCCCCGCCCGGTGGGGGGCCTTGCCCGGCCAGGCCTAATATTTTTTTTTTTTTTTTTTTTTTTGAGCCAGAGTCTCACTCTGTCACCTAGGCTGGAGTGCAGTGGCATGATCTTAGCTTGCTGCAACCTCCGCCTCCCGGGTTCAAGCGATTCTCCTGTCTCAGCCTCCTGAATAGCTGGGACTGCAGGTGTGCCCCACCACACCTGGCTAATTTTTGTATTTTTAATAGAGACAGGGTTTCACCATGTTGGTCAGCTGGTCTTGAAATTCTGACCTTGTGATCTGCCTGCCTTGGCCTCCCAAAGTATTGGGATTACAGGCGTAAACCACCACGCCAGGCTGCAAGGCAGAATATTTAGGAAGCATGGCTGCTGCTGGTAGCTGCTGAGAATGACCAGGGGTCTTTTAGTCTTGGGAGGACTGTCTTCCAGACAGTAGGCTGGAGAAGGGATGCATCAACCTCTCTTTGCCCCTCTTTCTTGGAGCTAGACATTAGGATAGGGGTGTCCCCTAAGAAGTTCCTTGGTGGTGAGGGTAAAGATGGTCCCTTCCAAGAGCACAGGATTCACTGGACTCTGACAGTCTCAATATTTATTTTCCTTTCCTTTTCTCAAAGATTTTAGCAAATCTCCATTTGTAGGTCTCAGCTGTTTCAGCTATGTCACTGCGTTTCGTAAGAAACCAGACTTTTCTGTGCTTGAGTGGAGAAACAGCACCTTCTTGTGGTCAGCATGAAAGTGGCAGTATTAAACATTTATTTATTAAAGAAGGCATGGAGACCATCCTGGCCAACTTGGTGAAACCCTCTCTCTACTAAAAATACAAAAATTAGCCAGGCATGGTGGCGGGCGCTACTTGGGAGACTGAGGAAGGAGTATCGCTTGAACCCAGGAGGCGGAGGCTGCAGTGAGCCGAGCGACAGAGTAAGACTCAGTCTCAAATAAATAAATAAATAAACAAACAAATAAATAAATAATAAAATGAAGGCATCATTGCCTTGTGGGGCTGTGTAAGACTAGAAGTGGCCAGGATATTTTCTATAAAGGGCTTTGGTGTCCATCCTGGCCTGCTGGAAGTAGTAACTGCAGACTCTTAGTGGAGATATTGGGGCCTATCAGGGAATGGGGGCATTTGAATCCCCGGAGTCCACCCATCTCCATGTCAGGGCCCACTTTTGCATATCTGAGTGAGAAAAAAAATATGTTCCAATCTGAACTCTGAATCTCCACAGCCAAGGCAGCTGGAGCTGGGGTCATCCCATCCAGCACGTCCAGGTGGCCACTGGGATTCCCTGCAGGAGCAGTGGGTAGTACCTGAGCGACACAAGACACTGCATTTAACAAGGAATAAAGGAAGGGTAGACACTTCTGCCATCTGTCTCTTCATATGCTCCAGTTCCATTCTTACTGCTTGTTCTGGAGTGGTGTCGTGAGGCTCTCAAGGCACACTCTGACCACGTGCCCTGCTGAGGAATGCCTGCCCAGATGGCTCACTCCTGCCCTGGCCATTCAACAAATCCAGTCCTGCTGCCCTGGCTGGGGACTGAGCTGGATTCAAAGGGAGCCCTGTGTCAAGTGATTCTGAAGGGGACAACCCTTTCTACTCTGCTTGGGGAGAAACCTCTGCCCCATAAGAGTCCTCTGCCTGGGAGGCCAGATAATGGACCCAATCCCATCTCCTAGAACTCTTGGGAAGTGTAGGTTCTATTTATGGCGAGTACAGGTTCTCCCAGAAAGAGCAGGTCACAGTTCAAACCATGACGGTTCATGTTTTCTGTGATGTCTCCTGAATAACTTCACAAAGTACTAATCCGAGTGACCGCTGAGTTCTTTGAATGAACTTTTTTTTTTTTTTTTTTTGAGACTGAGTCTCACTCTGTCACCCAGGCTGGAGCACAGTGGCATGATCTCAGCTCACTCCAACCTCTACCTCCCAGGTTCAAGCGATTCTCCTGCCTCAGCCTCTCGAGCAGTTGGGATTACAGGTGCACACCACTACGCCCGGCTAATTTTGTATTTTTTGTAGAGACAGGGTTCCCCCATGTTGGCCAGGCTGGCCTCCAACTCCTGACCTCAAGTGATCCACTCGCCTCGTCCTCCCAAAGTACTGGGATTATAGGCGTGAGCCACCGTGCCCTGCCTTGAATGAACTTCTGATGCCTCCTCCCATCCACATGTACTCTGAAGGGTAACTGTTCCTTACACACCTAACAAGCCCAATTAATTCCTGCTGAAGTGGGGAGATTCCCTTCCCCCTCCCCCGCTGTGTGCCCTGTGGTGCTGTATACCCTGAGGGACCATGTCTGAGGGAGGAGGCACAGAGACGGGAGTCTCCGAGGGCTCTCACTCAAGGACCCTACAGGGCCTGAGCTTCCTTTCAGTTTGGTGAAGTTTTGGTCCATTCTGTTCGTCCTCAAAGATAGGGTATTAACATCCAGTTGCTATTACAATGAACTACCCAAACCCAGTGGCTTAAAACAACACAAATTTGTTCTTAGAGTTCTGGAGGGCAGAAGTCTGAGATGAGTTTCATTTGGGCTAAAGTCCAGGTGTTGGCAGGGCTGGTGCCCCAGGGGCTATGAGGGGAGAATCGATTACCTTGCTTTTTCAGCTTCTAGTGGCCACCTGCCTTCCTTGGCTTATGACCCCTTCACTACATCACTACAACTTTTGCTTCCATCACTGTCACATCTCCTACTATTCACTGTGATCTCCTGCCTTCCTTCATAAAGATCTTCGAGATTACACTAGCCCACCAGGATAATTCATGCTACCTCCCCGTCTTGAAGTCCTTAACTTAATCACGACTGCAATGTCCCTTTTACCAGATAAGATAACATTCCAGATTTGAAGGATTAAGAAGTTCTCAGATATCACCACATGCTTCTTTCTGCAGGGAGCTCCTGAGATGGGGCGATCAGGCCATCCCTAACCTTCACTCAGCCTTTGCTCTTCCCAGTCTTTTAAATTTTTTTGGAGAGGGTCTTGCTCTGTTGCCCAGGGTGGAGTGTAGCAGTGTGATCATGGTTCACTGCAACCCCAACCTCCTGGGCTCAGATAGTCCTCCCTCCACAGCCTTCCAAGTAGCTGGGACAACAGACTTGTGCCACCATGCCTGGCTAATTTAAAACAACTGTTTGGTAGAGATGGAGTCTCCCTATGTTGCGCAGTTCAAACTGGGTCTTGAACCTAGGCTCAAGTGATCCTCCTGCTTTGGCCTCCCAAAGTAGTACTTGCATTACAGGCATGAGCCACTGAGCCTGGCATTCTAGTCTTTATTTTTTTTGGAGCTGCTGTCTTGCTCTGTGGCCCAGGCTGCAGTGCAGTGGCACATTCTTGGCTCACTGCAACCTCTGCCTCCTGGGTTCAAGCAATTCTCCTGCCTCAGCCTCCCGAGTAGCTGGGACTACAGGTATGCACCACCATACCCAGCTAATTTTTGTTTTGTTTTTTTGAGACGAAGTGTCACTTTCCCAGGCTGGAGGGCAGTGGCGTGATCTCGGCTCACTGCAACCTCTGTCTCCCTGGTTCCAGGGATTCTCCTGCCTCAGTCTCCTGAGTAGCTGGGATTACAGGTGTGTGCCACTATGACCAGCTAATTTTTGTATTTTTTTTAGTAGAGACAGGGTTTCACCGTGTTGGCCAGGCTGGTCTCCAACTCCTGACCTCAGGTGATCCACCTGCCTTGGCCTCCCAAAGTGCTGGAATTACAGGCATGAGTCACTGTGCCCAGCCTAACTTCTGTATTTTTTATTGGAGACGGGGTTTTGTCATGTTGGCCAGGCTAGTCTTGAACTCCTGACCTCAGGTCATCTGCCTACCTCAGCCTCCCAAAGTGCTGGGATTACAAGGGTGAGCCACCATGCCTAGTCTTCTTGTTGATCAATTGTATCTTGATGTGAAGTAATGAAAATCTCAATGATATGGAGCAAACAGGAGGATATGATCCGGAATTATGTGTCCCAGGACACTGCCCCAGCCAGAAGGACCTGGCCCACCTCAACTTTCTCCTGTCCCTTTGCGATTTCACCTCTGTCCCTTTCTCCTGTCCTGCCCACTCCTTTCTCATCTTGGCAACATAAGAAATCACATAGTTCCTTGGTATTTTTTTTTCTTACACATTGCTACGAA
>CAUYQU010082628.1:0-19336 GCA_963574635.1 Cheracebus regulus | reverse complement strand
AAAAAAAAAAAAAAAAAAAAAAAAAAAAAAAAAAAACAACAATAACAAAAAATTATGCTAAATAAAAGAAGATAGTCACAAAGACTGTATATTGTATGATTTCATTTATATTTCATATCCAGAATAGGCAAATCTAGAGATGGAAAGTAGATTGGTGACTACCTATGACTAGAGGAAAGGGTAGAGGGAATGGGAAATGATTGGTAATGGGGAACCAATTTATTTTGGGGAAGATAAAAGTGTCTGTATGTAGAGAGTGCTGATGGTTGCACAACTGTGAACTCATTAAATTGTATGCTTTGAGTGAATTTTATGGCATGTGCATTGCATCTAAATAAAGATGTTTAGAAAAATCAGCAAATAGTATCACCTGGAGTTGGGCCATCCAGACAACACATAAGTACATCTAAAATTAAGTCTCCAAGCTCTGCAATTCTCATTTGCCCTCTGATGAACTTGGTGAACTGGAACTTGAAGTCACTTCTCCTTGTAAATAAACAATGCTGCTGTTGTAAGAGCTAATTGACAGTGTTGTCAGATTGGCTTTGCCAGGGAGCAAGCAGTCATGGTCATCCTGAAATTAACATACAAATTACAATAATAAATTGTATTTGGAGAGTTTTATTTTTCCCTGATTATATAAATAGTTTCTTTCCAGGCAAAAAAAATACTTAATTCACTAGAATAATCAACTGCCACCCAAAATTGTTTAAATTTTCCTTTTCATACAAAATTCAAATTATGAAAAAAATACAGAGTGCCAGTTTTTTGTTTGCATGATTTTGTTTACTCATTTAATGTTTTAACAAAGACCTGAATTCTATTTACTAAATTTACTAAGTGTATTGATTTTCTATGGGGTACTGGAACAAAATACTACACATCGAGTGGTTTAAACAACAGAAATGTATTGCGTCACAGTTCAGGAGGATAGAGGTCCAAGATCAAGGTATCAGTATGTTAGGTTCCTTCTGAAGGTTGTGAGGGAGAGTCTGTGCCATTCTTCTCTCCTAGCTTCTGATATCCTCAAATGTTTCTTGACTTATAGATGGTGATCTCCCTGTGTCTTCACACAGTGTTCCTTCTATGTGTGTCTGCCTCTATGTCTAAATGTCCCCTTTTTTTATAAAGAAACAGTTACATTGGATTAGGACACATCTAATGACCTCATCTTAACTTGATCATCTGCAAAGACACTATTTTCAAATGCAGTCACATTCACAGGTACCAGGGATTATGACTTCAACATTCTTTGGAGAGACACAATTCAATCCATAACACTACATCACCTACAAGGGTTAATAATTTTTTTTCTGTTCTCTTGGCCTAGCTAAACTTACAATTTTAATTAGAGGAATCCATTGTAATGAGGCAAGAATAGATGTTCTCTTAAGATCATCCATGTATTAACTGAAGTTTACATATGTCCCTTTGATTGACTTTGTCATTTTATATCTGATGACTTTTGATAAAAAACTACATAAAAAATCTCCAATGTTCCAAGCTTGCAGAGAAAAAAAAATGAAAATGATTATATAATTGGAAAGTTTGATTATCCCCTGGTTTTGTGTCACTTACTTCTAGAACACTCTTTATCGACTGCCAAGAAATATGTATGCGTGTTACCATTTCTTTGATTGTCTTGGCCTGCAGATTCAGCATAAAGGGCACAAGGAAAAAACAAACTTACCATTTTCACACAATTATTTATATAAAAAAAAATAGGACTGGGACCCATTTCTGATCACGATCCTTTTGAACCAATGAAAGGAATTACTAAAAATGTAAGGAGTGATGTTTTTTCTTTGGCAATTGGTACTTTGGCTAAAAATAAACCAGTCAAAAATAGAAAGAAAAGAAGATGGGTAAGGTCTGTTAAGAAACCTCAACAATATTCGTGGGGTCATTTCTAACAGCACATAAACATTTAAATTCCTCCCCCCCCACACACACACACGTGTGTGAATTTAAATGTTTATGTTTATGAAAACTTGACTTCAGTTTCCCTCTAGCTACTTCCCCATTCCTTTATTCCTTTGGTAACACAACTTCTTAAGGGAAGAGCTATTCCAGTATTTTTATTCACTCATTCTCTCTTGAGGCCTCTCCAGTCAGGCTTTTAGCACCTGCACTCTGTTCCAGTCTACCCTTGCGAAGGTCCTGAATCCAGTGGAGGCCTCTCAATCCACCTCTTACTATCAGTAGCTTGGGCACACTTGATCCATTTCTTCTTGAAACACTTCTTTCAGTTGGTTTCCAGAACTCACAAGCTCCTGATTTTCTCCTTCACAGATCTCTTTTTTTCAATCCTTATTGGGTCCTTCTCATCTCCCTGATCTCTTAACTCTGGAGTGCTTTATACTTTAGTCTTTGGACTTTTTCTTAGATGTACACCCACCCCCTTAGTGGTCTTATCCAGGGTCAGGCTTTAAATATCATCTTTTTGTTGCTTACCCTCAAATTTCTCTTTAATTCAAACTTACCTGCTGAACTCCAGATCCCTATACACAACTACCTATGAAATGTCAACACATGGTTGTTTTATTGGTGTCTCAATCTTAACATTCCCAAATGTCTTCCCTCAGCCTCACTCTGCCAGCCAGGTTAGAGTGCAGTGGCGTGATCATTGCTCATGGCAGCCTCAAACTCCCAGGCACAGGTTATCCTGCTCCCAAGTAGCTGGGACCACAGCCCTGTGGTCCCAGCTACTTTATTTTATTTTTTAAATTTTTTTGTAGAGATGGGGTTTCTCCATGTTGTCCAGGTTGGTCTTGAACTCCTGAGCTCAAGTGATTCTCCCTCCTTGGCCTCCCAAAGTGCTGAGATTACAGGTGGGAGCCACAACACCCAACCTCCAAAACTAAATTATTGATCAGCCCTCTGTATCCTGCCTGCTCTTCTCAAGTCTGTCAAAGGCGACTCTATCATCCTAGTGTTTTATCCCAAAAGGCTTGGAGTCCCCTCTTCCTCTCATATTCCATATGTAATCTATTAGCAAAGTCCGTTGCCTCTACACTAAAATAGATCTGAGTACTAACTACTTCTCACCATCCCCCAACACTACCAAATCTCCATCATTTCTCATCAGAATTTTTACAGATACTTCCTAATGGTTCTTCCTATTTTAGCCTTTGCCACCCTCTTTCCAAGTCTATTCTCAACACAATAGCCAGGGTGATCCTCAGAAAATGTAAGTCAGAATGAATCATCGCTCTCCTCAAAACCCTCCAGAGGTTTGCCAAGATTACTACAGTGGTCTACAGCTGCCACATCTGTGGCCCCCTCCCCTGTATCTCACAGATGTTATTTTCCACTGCTCTTCTTTATTCAGCTTCTGACGCACTAGCCCCCTTGCCATTCTCAGCACATGCCAGGTATGATCCTGCTTCAGAGCCATTTACATCTGCAGGTCCTTCTGTCTGGAAGGCCGTTGCCCCACGTATGTTCATGACTTGTTTCCCTAGCCCTTCAGTCTTTGGACAAATGGCACTTACTCTGGAAGACCTTCCTTGTCCATACTATTCGAAATCAAAATGCCCAAGCCTTGGTTTTTATCTCTGCTTTATTTTCTCTGTATCATTTATCATCTGGCATGCTATCTATTTTACTTATTTTATTAATTGTTTGCATCCTCCCAGGAAAATGTAAGCTTCTGGGAGATAGGAATATTTATATGTTTTGTTCATTGCTATATCCTCAGTGCTCAGAAGAGTGCCTGATGCATAGTAGGGACTAATTTTTAAAAAATGGAATGAATGACTGAATAGTTCTTAATCTTTTCTAGTTTCAAGACCCGTGGGCTATGTAAAAATTTAATGAAATTGATGAAAACTTTTTTTAGAGAAAAGTTATACCCATATAATTTGTACAAAAATTCTAAAGCTAATATAGCCTCTTAAATTTTTCCAGGGACATTTCCCACACTCAAGAACTCCTGGTTAATCATGGGTGGCCTAGAGGAAACGGCAAAGTATAAAGCCAAACTCTACTATTGTCTGTTGAATGATTGCTACTGCTTAAATCATGGTGGCCTGCATATTGAGGATAAAAGGCACAAGGAGAAAATAAATTTACCATTTTCTCGCAGTTATTTGTAAGAAAAACAAAACTGGAACTCATTTCTAATCACAATTTTTTTTTTAACTGGTTAACTGAACTACAGAATTAAGATCTGTTTATTTTGTTTGAGGATTTAGTTTTCCTAGCATAATTTTACAAGAGTGAAAATTAATTTTGAACTCTTTAGTATTAGGCCATTCTTGCATTGCTATAAAGAAACACCTGTGAGTGGGTAATTTATAAGAAAAGAGGCTTACTTGGCTCATGGTTCTGCAGGCTGTACAGGAAGCATGGCTCTGGGAAGGCCCTAGGAAGCTTTTTATCATGGTGGAAGGTGAGCTGGGAGCCGGCAAGAGTAAGAGAGTGCCCGGGGACAGGTGCCACACACTTTTAAATGACCAGATCAGATGCAAAATCAGAGTGAGATCTCACTTACCACAATGGGGATAGCTGAAGCCATTCATGAAGGATCTGCCTTTATGAACCAAATACCTTCCACCAGGTCCATCCTCCAACACTGGGGATTACAATTCAACATGAAATTGGTGTGAGGGGGAAGGATGGACAAATGTCCAAACTATATCACCTTTGTAGCTTTCTGCTCGTACTCCTCAAGTTCTTCCATTTTCCTTTCTCTCAGATCAGAGTGCCTGATTTCATTGATATGGGGTTCAGTTTGATCATGATGGGTTTCCAAAGCTCCCCTTCTGTATTCCCATGGTATTTATCTATATGTCACAAACCTTAAAAGAGAAATGCCTACAGGATCATGTTTGAAAGAAGTTTATGTAAACGTCCAAGAATGAAATTATTTTAATTTCTGCCTTTCCAATTTAAAATTCTGTACTCATCCCCTAAGTAGGTACCCTCATGTGTTGAACAAAATGGCACATTTGTTGCTGAGAAGTTCTAAGACAGCAGAATTTTGCCCTCAGCACTTCTTAAGGAAAATGGCCTCTGTGAATTAAGGATTTATGGGTGACCATGCTTCCGCTAGAAAGGTTTGAAGATCTGGACTTACATGCTGGAATCCTGGCTTGATTAAAGGCTGCAGAGAAGCTGATACAGTAAATAGTCTTTGCTATCGGTGGACTCATATTTCCTGCTAGAGATAAACCAAGCTTTGTGCTATAAAGCAATCAGCGAGCACCACAGTGGCTGATTCAGCACTCTGCCCCTACTAGGCTGGCACCTTCTGTTGGAAATGGCGTCAACATCATAAATGTTCACTTTGGAGTTATGGGACATGGGGATGAGTTGAATCTATTCCTTCATGTGAACTCTTGGTCACTTTCCCCACATTACGCTAAAAAACAACCTTCTGTGCTTTTATTTCTCTGAGTCCTCATTGATGCCATTTAACAGGAAATTCAGCTAAAGCCCCAAGACAAGTATACAGATTTCTAAGAAAACTTGCTTTGGGCTGGTTTAGCAGAGGGAGTGCTTGTATTTTACATACGTGCCCACAAATGTCATCGCCAGGGGAGAGGAGCAGTCACATGAACAATTCAACCCAATTCATTTATATTTGATTTTGAAATGCACAGTGCGCCTTAGATTCTCAGTAATTTTTCATGGGGTCAGAAGGGCTAATACTAAGAAAAGCATGTGTTCTTTGAGTTCTTATGGCATAACGGAAATAAGCAACAAACTGTATCTGACATTCCATGTGCACACTCAGCTGTTGACTCTGGATTTAGAGGTTGCCACTCAAAGTGTAGTTCTAGAATAGTAGCATCAGCATACCCTAGAAGCTTTCCTTAAGGCAGTTTCTGCTGTCCACACCTAGTGAATCAGGATCTTTATTTTAACAAGATCCCTAGCTGATTTATTTGCATAGTATCTTTTCTTTCAGAAGAGTTTTTTAAAGCCCTGGTTCCCAAACATGGCTATGCATTGTAATCACCTGGGGGAGTTTTTAAAACACTGATTGACACCTGGGTCCTAGTGTCAGCGTGCTTGATTTTATTGATATAAGATTCAATTTGATCATGATGTGTTTCCAAAGCTCCCAGGTGGTTGTAAAATGCAGCAGTGTTTGAGAGCCTCTAGTTTAGAGCAGAACCAGAATGCATCTCGGACACACGTGAAATGATTAAGAGCTGACAATTTCTGAAACAGACTTTCAATTCATTACCTGGCATTCTACCAGCCACAAATTGTTATTTTTGTTTTATATACTCATATGTTAGCTGTCTTCTTAATCACCAAAGACAAGTAAGTTATCTCTTTAGTTTATCACTTTTTCTATTTTATCTGCTTATTTGAAAATTGATAGATAGCTTTGGTTTATATGGTTATTCTAGACCAGTCAAAAGATTTGCTTAATTGAATCTAATTTTCTAATATGTTTTTAGAGGGAAGAGTACGGTCTAAAGATTGTCATTTAAAGACCTTACCAATGCTATGCAGTAGTTATTTCTATTTATCTTAAAGAAGCAAGAGCTGAGATTTCAAAAAGTTAAATAACTCCCTAAATTGCACAGCTGGTCATTGGAGAAGCGAAAGGTTGAATCTGGCATTTGAAAAGGCTTTCTCTGATTCTTAAAGCCCATGCTTTTCTGTTCCTCCATGCTGTTTCTGGAAAAATTAGGCGTGTATCATTAACAGCAACTTCAAAAAGACCAATTCTGGTTTATTTTTGTGTAACCTTATACAGTGTACACACAAAATGTGTAGCTTTTTGAAATTTTGTGTAAGCCATTCCACTAGCCATCACTGAGTAAACATAGTATATGCCCTTAGGTTCTGATTTAAAATAACAACAAACAAGCAAAGAAGTTAGGGGAATTGAAGGTGGTTGAAAAGCACAAGGTATTGAGATGTTTGTTAGGTTCCTGGGTAGAGTAGCTTGAAAGAACTGTCAAGAGGTAGACACTTCACTAAGAACTGCTGCTCTAGCCAGACTGGAAGGAAGCTATAAAGACAAGCTGCAGAAGAAAGGAGAAAGCACCATTATCAGAAATACTAAAAGGTTATTTCAGATGATATATAGCAGCAGATGGTACGATGTAAAGGACAAATGGATTAACTTGCTGGGAATTTTTGGGGTCCACTTCATAGCCAACCATAAAAGGCACTTAACAAAGCAGTGACTTTGTTAAATGATAGCTTCCAGAACATGCCATCTGTGGTCCCTGCCTGTTCTTGTTGCCTGATGAAGACTGGAATTGTTCTGCCTAAAAAAGCAGATTCTTTCATCTAGTTGTTTTCATATCCTTGTGAATTCTTTTCTGAGATTGAATTTGTGTATATCTGAGAAGGACCTTGGCTTGTAAACCCTTTTTCTCCCAGTGGCTTCGTGTTTCCCCATAGCATCACACTGAGATTGCTAGCAAAAAGGCAGCTTTGCTGATTTGTTTGTTTACTGAGGATGGGTGTATTCTGGCATCATAAAACTTCATACTGAAATTCCAGGAAAGCCAAAAAGGAGATCCTGGTAGGAGACTTCTGGCACCATGTTCTGATTACCATTTCCTCTTACAATCACCATGTTTATGTGGAATATATAGCAGCAGATCTTCCTACCTCCTACTTTTCCTGTTTCCCAGGTCTCCCTTCAATTTGTCTTAATTTCTCTAACTTCCACTGCCTCCCAATTTATCTTCACTGGTATCTTGTTATATCCCTAGATTAGACCGTTTTTCCTGTTCATTTTAATTAATTAAATTAATTAAATAGATGGGATCTTGCTATGTTGCTTAAGCTGGTCTTGAACTCTTGGGCTCAAGCCATCCTCCTGCCTTGGCCTCTGGAGTTGCTGGTATTCAGGCATGAGCCACCGTGCCTGGCTCTCCTGTTCATTTTTTCTTCTCCCATCTTTTCCCCTTTGAATTACCACTCTCCTCAATTATCTTTTTTGATTAAGAAGTTTTCTTTCAACTTATTTGGAATTGTGATGACTAGTCCAGAAGCTAAATTGAAGCTGATTTTTCATAGTATCTAATTATTAAAGATTTTCTAAAATATTTCATTAACAGCAACAATAAATTCTAGGAGGATATTTAAAATACAATGGAGTATGAATGGATGTTCAATTCTGTGGAAGCATCATTTAAATAGAAATATAACTGCAGAGCAAGAGAAAGTATTCCTTAAACTATCATACTTCAGAACTAGGGGTGTGCTTTTGGCATTTTTTAGTGGATACATTTTCAGTATGAGGGACTACTGGGCTTTTACAGAAAGTTTGGAATTCTTGGCCCTGACCACTAAATACCCACAGTGCCAACTGTGTCATTTGACAGTCAAGGACATTTACACAGATTTCCAGATGAAATTGTAAGGTTTATTTTATTGTAGCATTCTTATTTTCTATGTCAAAACTAAAATAGTTTCTTTAAAGCTGTACCATCATTTAGATGGATGCCCTCTAATCATTTGTTCAGATTTTGTATGCTTACTGCAAAATAATTACACAGATATGTCAGTGCTGAAGATCAAGTGCCACACAGTTGCTACAAAAAGTGGCACATAGAATATTCATCATTGAAGTTAAAAGCAAAGGAACTTCTCCTGATTACATGAATGCTATCTTCCAATTCCTTGATTAAACCTCTCTAAGCAAGACTGAGTCCATACCTTGTAGTAATTTATAATGTGTGAAAAAATATTTTTCTACCTAAGATCTTAATGAAAATTAAAGAAATGAATGTGGTAAAGCACTTGGAGCCAATTTGAACTCTGGCATTGCCTTGATTATATCTGGAAGATAACTGCCTACCCACCTACAGTGCCCCAATAACCACAGCTCAATGAATTTGAGATCCTTTCTTAATATTAACACCCGCCTCAAGCATGTAAAAAGTCTCCTAGATGTTTGAATGTAACACTTGCACTTTTCAAAACAGGAGACTTTAGTAAAAACTTTCATGTGGCAATAGTTTTGGAAACAACTCCAAATAAGGCATAATGCAGGCTTTAAGCTAACACTTTAGATAAACCTAAACGCTGAACTGAAGAAAGCAAATGAGTTTGATCATTATTCTTTCTTGTGATAAGCTCTAACCGTCACTTATATGCATTTTGCTAGAACGCTCCTACAACCATTGAGAACAGAATAAAAGAATAAAAAGAAACAGATTCCTACTATAGCAAGTGAGATTCAAGTTAAAAATGAAACACACACACACACACACACACACACACACACACACACACACACTCCAGTTGCAAATGTGACTAAATATGGTAAAAATAGGGAACCGAAAGTGACCTCTTTCCCCACATAGGGAGAGTGGTTCTTTGAACTAGGAAGCATTTTGTTGTCTGGTCAAATAGAGCCTAAATGTAGTGCTTACCTATAGCCAGGGTAAGAACTCCATGCCTCCACCAGGTCGGTTTATTATTCCCTGCTGTGTCTGGGTTGCAGATGAGAATAAACTTCTCACTTCTATGCGATGAGTCAACCTGCAGTTCACAGTGGCCACATTCCTGGGAAAATAACTTGTCAGGAGAAATGATTAAAGAACACCATGTTTGACTTCAATGCTGCCCGATTGGTGAATTATATTTTTAGAGCAATCAGTTTAAATCCTACAGATTGAAATTGTGCTGCTCGCTAACTGCCTGGGTGATTTGGCATGAAATTTAATTTGCTTTAACATGCATGGGGGGTAAGCAGAGGGGCGTTCATTTCACATTTGAGAGTTGCTGCAGTACTTTGAAAATAACTAAAATCGTGGTGTAATACTTTGCTCTCATTTTTCTTCTTCAAAACAGGCATGATGCTCTGGCTAAACTCAGTACTTTATTAGATCAGTTTGGGCTACATTTATCTTTTTTCTATGATTCTCATTCTTTCTCATTTTAATGTTAATATTAAGTGAGCACTTAGCACATGCTAGGCACTTACTTAGTTGATCATCTAGTCAACATTCAGCACGTTAGCCACTCAATTTTATAGTTGGGGAAAGTTGACAAGTCCCTTTCCAGACATGTCCTCTCTTTGTAGGGGCACAGGGGAAGCTCCTCTAATAGGGTGCTATGTTTTTGTTCTTTCATGTCTGTCTTCCCAGAGTGAAACCCTGATTCACATTCAGTGTGCCCATTGCAAGAAAGAATTACGGTATCAAGGGTCATGTTTTTAATATTCTATGTAGCAATCCAGGTTTCAAGTAATATGTTAGTCCTCAAAGTCATGTCATTTTAAACCTATTTCTCTGATATGAATAAGTCAAGGCTGAGCTGATCTGAGAATTTGCATGCTGATAATAATAACAACAATAAAACAATAATAAAAACAATAAAAAAATAAAGTGCTCCTAGTGAATCAATGTCTTGAACCTATTAAAGAGCTGAGACCTATAAATGAGCCATTTATTTATTGCCTGAGGCTAATGTGATGGATATTGAAAATGCCTTACTACTCTGTCATGTAATCTGCATGTCCCCAACTAATATTTCCACTGGTCAAGATTCATATTACATGTAAACTCAGCTATATTTGGTGATTAGAAAGCCAACTAGTGGGAGTCATTGATTCATGCAATGAGTCTAATGACAACTGTACTTTTTTAGGTAAATGTTGTGATAGTATACTTCATCAGCAGTCAGAAGTTCTTTACTGGGATCTTTTAGTATATGCTTTACTTCTAAAGGAATGGTTGCTTGGTCCCCAAAAGATCCTTTTTTAGTCTGTCACTTTACATGTATGGTGAATGCTGGCATGATTTATTATTTAATGGATTGTGGAAATACGCCATTTCTTGAAATGACAGTCAATGAGCACTGTAAAAGCTCTCAGGAGAACTATGTGCTTCATCTAATAAAGCTATTTATATGAGTTTAAGACAAATGTATCTTCAGTTGATTCCATTGCATGGAATACCAGGCAATGAAAATATTTTTAACTTCTTTCTGACCGTATATGATCCCTCACTGTAATTTCCCACAAATTATATCAGATCTAGAGATTACTTGGAAAAAATATTTCCAAAAAATATGTTTCTTTGGGGGAAGTAGGTTCATTACATCGATTAGGATGCTACATGTATCAGTGCTTGAAAAGACAAAACCTAAATGAGTGTTCAGGAGGTTTAGATGTGAGTATGTCTTCCCCAAGAAACCTAGTACATCTTGTTCCACCAAAATGCTGAGGTCCTCAAGCATTTTTATCATGGCCGGAGCTATCTTGTTCATCAATCATTAGCATTTCCCCTCCATTTAGATATGGATTTAGATTGTCTATTTAGATTCTCAGGCTCCTGGTAAATAGCGAGGTAGGTGGCTGGCATGGTGGCTCATGCCTGTAATCCCAGCACTTAGGGAGGCTGAGGCAGGCAGATCACGAGGTCAGGAGTTTGAAACCAGCCTGACCAACATCGTGAAACTCCGTCTGCACTAAAAATATGAGAGTGAGCTGGGCATGGTGGTGTGCACCTGTAATCCCAGCTACTCAGGAGGCTGAGGCAGGAGAATAGCTTGAACCCAGAAGGCGGAGGTTGTAGTGAGCCAAGATCATGCCATTGCACTCCTGCCTGGGTGACAGAGTGAGACTGTCTCAAAAAAATGCAAAGTAGGTACTGGGGATGTGAAAGGAGGTAATTTTTAAGCAATAATGGACAAAATTCTGCCATGACAATATAAGACTGAATGAAACAGCCCAAGAACTACTACCATTTTCTATCTTAAAGGAGTTATATGGTAGCTTGGGATAAGTATGAAGAAATTGTCTTCTGTTGTCAAATAATGGACATATCACTCAGATTGGAATCTTGTTAACTATTCTCTCCTTTCTACTAGAACCTATAATATATTGAGCTACCATATGTCCAATTGCATTGAGTACATTTAAATTTTAAAAATATCTATAACCCCAAAATAAAATGTCCCTTAATTGAGGCTCTTTATTCCTTTATGCCACTGTGAGAATGATTCTGAACAAATAGGAGACAGGCGTTCTAGACCCACCTCTGCTTATAACACATTTACCACATGAGCTCATAACAGGAGCATCTATATCATTACAAAACAGTGATTTTGCACAACTTCCAGTTTTTGCACGGAGCTGTTGCCAAGATCGAATGAGATAACCCAGGTGAAAGTGCTTTATAAACTCTAATGGCATTATGCTTTGAAAATGTGACATTATTTAGTGCCCTGGAGCAGCAAGGTACTAAATAATATCTTAGTGGCTTGAATTAATACAGCTGCCAAATAGCCTAATTTAGGAAATTGCTTAAATGTGAAAAAACCTTATTCCACATGCATTGTTCACTGACGCAGGCTCTCTGTACTCCAGGTTTCTGGAGATAATCTCAATACAGTTGAGGGAGGGAGGTGGTTGCCAGGGCAAATAAAGGTAAATGAGAGAACCGGAGTTTGCCCCTGAGAATTTGGTTAAAGCAGTTAACCACTCACAACTGAGCCTCTTTCTTCTGAACTTGCTTCTTCTTAACCTTCAACTAATGAGTCCCTCGCAGTTCTTCCGTTGTGGCACCCTAACTTCGGGAGTACTCCTATCCAAACACTTTATTGAAAAAACAAATAAGCAATTAAAATGTCATCACTGGAGAATATCAGGGGATTGAACTCTAGAAGGGAGTGCATATGTAGGAGGAAGTTGGTGGGTAAAGATGGGAATATATACTACAGAGGAGAGGAGGAGGGCGGATGTAATGAAGTGCTTGATTTGAAAAGTTTTTTTGTCCAGTGCCATCATAACCAAATCATTCACCCACTGGAAGTGTAACCAGAAAAGCTCATGAGTCATATGGCCTCCATTTTCCCTGTTGGAAACAGAGGACATTTTTAGGGTAGTGTAGATTTCTGGAGACAGAATTTGGAGGGGACCAAGGTACAAGTAAACGCAGAATCACCAGTGTTGTGAGGATTATGAGAGCAAAAGGGGTAAGGAGTTTTGAGGGAGTTTTAGAAGAGAAGTCTTAGGGAGGATAGCATTTCTGTAGTTCAAATATTTGAATCCATGCCCTGATCATGGGCAGAATGATAAGGACATATATTTCCAATAAAGCATATAGAAGATTTTTTTTTTCTTACAAATAGAGTTGTTCTCTGGAAGTGGTGAAATCTAGATCAGTGTTTCTCAAACTCAGGTGCTAAAGCTGCTGGTCCAGGCCCATACTTTGGCAGTAAGGGTCTAGATCACCCTGGCTACTCACCAGAGGGCTTCGGTTGAATGCCAGAAGATCTGCTACCAGGGGTGCTGGGGCAGGGACTGCTGCTCCAGATGGGAAGGTGGACAGAGAAGTTTGGGTGTTTCTTTTACCTCCAAACTACTCTAATACCTTGTACAGGGAGTACACTTAGTGGTAGGATTCATGGTGTTTATTTGTCTGCCTCCCAGTGTCCAAGGCACTGATGTGGAGAGGGTAAGCAGTAGTTCATCATATGAAAAAGCCACTGCAGTTTCTGTGTTAGTCAGAGGCCATTTGGCAATGAGTCTTCCTAATTGTAGGAGACATCTTTATATGCCTACCACATTTCCATGCTCTCTTTTTTTCCTTAGTAATATCACTGTCCAGACTAGCAACGTTCTCAGCTAAAAAGCAAAAATGTTGACTGTACAGACTCTCCTTCTGCTAGGAGAAGCTACATAGCATAGTTCTGGCCAATGAGATGTAAGCAGAGGCTGTCTGGGACAGACTGTTTTTCTGATAAAAAGTCTGCATGCTCTTTTTGCTCTTCTCTTTTCTCCGTCTTGCCTGGAATATGAGCATAATGTCTGGAGACTCAGCAATTCTTTTGCAATGATGAGGATGAGAGTTACATTCTGAGGATGTTAGAGATCCCAACTCAACTCCTTTGGGCCATTGTAGGAGCCCTATTAGAAACAAATTCCTGCTATGTAAGCACAATAAGCATTATACTTATTAAGCTGCTCTTTACTGGGTTTCGGCTACATGCTGTCAGACATAGTCCTCACTGATATTCCAGTGATCACCATGCCTCAGGCAAGTAACCTTTATCGCTTTAGTTTTAGGGAAATGCCGTTTCTCATCAGCGAAGATGCTCCGTTGTATACGATTAACTTTTCTTTTTTTGTTACCATTGGACAAATTTTTCTTTCTTTTTTGAACTCTCATAGAATTTTAAAAGTCTTGTTTTCCATGAACATTAAACTAGCACTAGCATTTTTATTTAGGTAGAATGATTTTTACTGCCCAGAGGTTAAATTAATGATACTCCAAAAAAGTAGTCACCTTCCACAGTCTATATTGCTGGGTAAATAGCACAGTCACATTGTTCACTTTGTTTTTTCCAAAAAGATTCCATTTCTTAGCCTGTCCATTTCACTCTTGAAAATAATCACTGTCCTACCTCTGGATCCCTCTTTATCCTTGGCAACTCTGTTATGTCAATTATATAATGGTTTGGCCCTTTTTGGCTTTTGTTTCACTTTGTCTCTTTTCTCTCTCTGCAGAATAGCCTGCAGAGAAATAAGATAGGAAACATGCCTGCTGGGCCTGATTTTCTTCTCGAAAATAGCTTTGACCAATGGTTAGTGATAAAAGAAGTTGGCTCTCTATAGAAGCCAAAAGTCAGGTAAGTGGATTTAACCTCACATTGGTGCAAATGGACAGAAAATGGAATCTGTATTTGCTTTGAACATAAACAGGGGCAGCAAGACATGGTAAAAACATCATTATACCTAGAGGGAGGTTGTCAAGATTCCAGACTGCCAATGCCAACTGTGAATCCTGCAATTTCTTAGCCTCTCTGGACCTCAGTTATAAAATGAGTAGTCTCCAAGATTTCTTCCAGCTCAAACATCCTGAGCTATTCTCATGCAATAATAAACATTTGTTGTGTATCCATAATGGGCCAGGCACTGTCCTAGTGATGGACATGTGGGGATGAGCCATACAGATAGAAGAAACCAAGATTTGAGAGTGCAGAAATGGGAGAGAACAGAAGGAAGAAATATCATGGGAAAAAAAGATTAATGCGGGGGGTTGGGGGCAGAAATAGAAATAGTAATTAAAATATGTGTGGCCATTTTAATGGCCGGGAATATTGCAGCCATCATTAATCTCACCATCCAGAACCTCCAAGTATTTTTGTTGATACCATTCATTCAACACTTATCAGTTAGCTGTCTTAGGAAATCTCTTTGGAGGCACTTTTCTCGTCTCTTGACTAGTTTGAAAGCACAGAGAGGCCAGGTAATTGTGTATGACTGAATCAAAATACTTTTTGGGATCAAGTATAAAATAAACCAGACAAGTGCTATGGATCTCCTCAAAAGGCTTAGAGGCATAGCAAGAAGTCATAGAAAGTATTTAATATTTATGGATTGAATTTAAGTCCATGGAAGGTAGAAAGGTAGGTAGGAGAATTAACTTCAGACTAACCACTCATAATCAAGCACAAACTGGAAGTCATATGCACCCCTTGAGGAGTGCTTAAATTATAGCAAAGAAAAAAGGTCAGTGAATGATTATGATAGAAAACAGTAGTTTTCATTTAATTAGTCCCTGGTATCCGTTCATCACCACAAATTCCTGAAGGCTCACCTTTGTGAATGCCTTGCCAGGAAGCATTCAAATTAGCTCTTTGTTAAATTTTTTTGTAAGAAAGGAAGGAAAATAGTCAAAAGGGAAAGGAAAAGAATAAAAAAAGGTAGTCTGGTGTTCTGTAAATGTATTTCAGCAATCTCATATTCTATCTGTTCATGGTGCCCTCTCCTTTTGCACATTTCTGGAGGGCAGGAAATCTTTTCGATATCCTCATCTCTGACCGTGCCTATCATAGAGCTAGTCCCAAAGCAGATGCCTCTATAGACAGACTGAATTGACAGACAGATGGAACCACTTCTTCTTCCGTGCTCCCAGATTCCAAGTGGAACCAGTGATGTGGTGGCAGACTATAGGAAAAAGGAGGATCTCAACAGTATCTTGTTATTTCCTGATGTCTGTGTGCTAAAGACAGAAGAATCAGTACGACTCTTCTAGTCAAAACCACCTATTTGGCACTCGAGCACTGATAATAAAAGGCAGGGTCAGGGTTCCTCCTTTCAAGGACTTGGACAAACTTATAACCTATTTGATTCATGTAGGTAACACCATCAAATCCTTACCTTCATAGATTGTCAACAGCTACTACCTAACCCAGAACTGTGCTAAGAGAAGCCATCTCTAAAACTGACTTTCTTATAGACACTTGGTGATACAGAGTGCTCTTCGAACATGGGACGGTAAAGGTGGCGCTTATCTTTACATGAGACAGTCAAAGATAAATACAAATGGGGCTGCCTAACTTCTAGTCTGCATGAAGACAGGCTCTGTGGGGGCAGACACTATGTCCTTCTAGTTCATTCTTTAGCTCTGTGAACCGGAAAACATCTATAGCATTTTTGTGCCCTACTTTTGTAATCCAGAAAGTGAGGATACTATGAGTACCTATCCACAGGAGTGATGTGAAAAGAAATTCAGTTAATGCTTACTTACAAAGTCCTTAGGACAGTGCCTGGCAAAGAGTAAGCCTTTAATAGTCATTAACCATTGCTTACTAGTATTTTAGGTTTGCAGAGTGTCTGGCATATAATAGATATCAAAATGTCTCTGCTAAATAAATGTATGAATGAGGTCTATGTCAGTAGTAGTCTATTTTTTTTTTTGAGACAGAGTTTTGCTCTTGTCACCCAGGCTGGAATGCAGTGGCGCGACCTCTGCCCACTGCAAGCTCTGCCTCCTGGGTTCAAGCAATTCTCCTGCCTCACTCTCCTGAGTGCTGGGATTACAGGTGCCTGCCCGGCTAATTTTTGTACTTTTGGTAGAGACAGGGTTTCACTATGTTGGCCAGGCTGGTCTCGAACTCCTGAGCCCTCAGATGATCCACCCGCCTCGGCCTCCCAAAATGTTGGGATTACAGGTGTGAGCCACAGTGCCTGGCCAGTATTCGACTTTTATGTTTGGCTTGTGCATCCCTTAAATAATTTTTGAAAAAGTATGCATTTCCTTGTATATCTTTAAATAGATATATAAAATGTTATATCCCAAGTCTAACCAGTTGCAAAGGATGCACTTTCTAGTATGTTGTACATGTTAACATTGTCAAATAAAACTCTTACATCGCTCTTTTAAAATGTAACTAATGAAACAAAAATATAACTGTCATCCATTAAAAAGAAAAATTAAGAGTTTCTTTATCACATTTTCAAATATTGCTTCATTTTTTTTTTTCCTTTTTGCATTGGGGTTCCCATTCTATCGTATCACAGAAGTTGACACTAAAGCAATCTGTTTTTAGACTTCAACATTTTTATTGGTTTTTTAACTCCATTACTCTAGGCTCACTAATTAAAAGAAAAAAAATATCTTCTTGCCTGCTGAGTGTGGTGCCTCACACCTGTAATCTCCAGCAACTTGGGAGGCTGAGGCAAGAGTACTGCTTGAGCTCAGGAGTTCAAGACCAGCCTGGGCAATATGGCAGGACTCCGTCTCCAAAATCGATCAATCAATCCTTCTATCCATATTAAATTGGATTGATATCATTATTAAAAATAAAGTGGTCATATGTGTTTAAGTGAATTTTAGGACTCTATTTGGTTCTCTTGCACTTTTGGTCTATATTTATTCCAATAATACAGTGTGATATGGTTTGGATCTATATCCCCACCCAAACTCATATTCGGTTGTAATCCCCACTGCTGGAAGTGGAGTCTGGTGGGAAGTGATTGCATCATGGGGATGGGTCCTTCATGAATGGGTTTAGCACCATCCCTTTGGTGCTTTTCTCATGATAGAGTTCATATGCGATCTGGTTGTTTAAAAGTGTATAGCACCTCCCCACCTTGCTTCTGCTCCGGCCATGTAAGATGTGCCTGCCTCCCCGTTACCTTCCACCATAATTGTAGGTCTCCTGAGGCCTCCCTGGAAGCAGATGCTACTATGCTTCTTCCTCTTCAGCCTATGGAGCCGTGAGCCAATTAAATCTCTTTTCTTTATAAATTACCCAGTCACAGGTATTTCTTTATAACACTGCAAGAATAGACAGATACACTGTCTTAATTATTATAGCTTTTTACGAAGTTATGAAATCTGATGGAGTAAATCTTTTAACCTAATTATTTTTCAGCATAATCTTGACTCTTTTTTTTCTATATTTCCATATAAATTTAGAATCAGATTGCCAATTTCTACCAAAAACACAAGCTATTGTGATTTTGATTGGAATGACATTCAATCTGTCAGTACATTTGGGGATAACTAACACCTTAATGAAATGGAATTTTCTTATCTATTACCATCATATATTTCTCCATTTATTTGCATCTTTAATTCCATTTAGCAAAGTTTTATAGTTTCTAATGTAGTGGTCTTAAACGCCTCTCACTAAATTTATTCCTCATTATTTTTTTGTTTTGAAGTGATTGGAAAAGGTAGTGAAACAAAATATTTAAATTGATACTTAACTTTTTCTGATGAACCATAAGTTTATATATGCTGAAAAGTTCATTGTGCATTATGTCAATGGTAAGTAATACACAACTGATCAAAACCATTAATTTTTGATGGATAATTATGATACAAAGTATGTTTTTTGAAAATATATATTATAGAGAGATGGAGGTGGCTATTAGGGTACTTTGATTAAAATAATTGTCAAATGATCTCTTTTGGTAGTACTTGAGAGTTTCTGACACCTCAGAGGAGTATACTTTAGTAAGATATAGAATAGGTGAGAATTGTGCCTTTGTTTTGTAAAATGGGAGAGTGGTAAGAGTGAAAGTGGAAAAGGAGAACTTTAATCACAGGAGCATCTAAGACTAATTTTAGATTACAATACTAATGTATTTTGAGGATCTGGCAATTGTTTTATTAAAACTGTCCTGACAGTGTAGTCTATGATGAGACCCTACATATGCTTAGGGATTACATGTAAGTGGCCCTGCTTACATACATGATCTTAAGATAAACAATAACTAGTCCTCTAGTAGGGGGACTTGATAGCACCATTTGTCACACACAGTTCAACTTGAATTCAGTTGGTAATTAGGGTGACCATCTGTTTTAGCTAATTGGCCTTATCTCAAGGAAAATAAACTCTTATCTTTATGACATGAGGCAGTTTTGCAACTTGGAGAAAGGGAACTGATGAAGGTGGATTCCTCCCCCTGCCACTGAAATGGTTGATGAGTTCGGCTGTGAACCCATCTGGACCTGGGCGTTTTTTGGGTGGTAGGCTCTTAATCGCTGCCTCAACTTCCGACCTTGTTATTGGTCTATTCAGGGTTTCAACTTCTTCCTGGTTTAGACTTGGGAGGAGGCAAGTGTCGAGGAATTTATCCATTTCTTCCAGGTTTACCAGTTTA
>CAUYQU010082627.1:0-17888 GCA_963574635.1 Cheracebus regulus | reverse complement strand
GCTCTCTGCGCTTTCACTGGGAGCTACAATCCTGAGCTGCTGCTACGCGGCCATCTTGGATCTCTCTCCGCCCGGTGATGAAGTTTTTCTGTTTCTTAGTTTTCCTTTGGCGGATGCTCGTTCCCCACAGAGCTGGACCTTTCTGGGTTCGCTGTGCTTGCTGTGAAACTCTCAGTCTGCAGCGCTTCCAACTGCTGTTTTCCTTGTGGGGGTGGGACCAGCCGAGCCCGTCCATCCTGTATACTCTGCACCGAGAAGTGCCGCGCTGGGGTACCGGCAAAACAGCCGCGCCGGCCAAAAGAGTCACGCTGGCGACCCGTGTGGCTCCTCTGCCGGGAATCTCCCGGTCTGTGGGCAACAAAAATTCGTCGGAAAGTACGGCGTCCACTCGTTCTCTGTGCTTTCACTGGGAGCTACATTCCTGAGCTGTTGCTAATCGGCCATCTTGGATCTCTCTCTCATCTGTAGCTTCTTAAATCAATGTTTGTGCTCTGGAGAGTTCCTGCCTGGGTGGGTGGGACCAGGGAGGGACCCTGTCAGTGTCGGTCTTACTGCAGAGGTCCGATTTGGGAAACGAGTACTTATTACCTCATATTTTCCCAGATTTTTTGTCATTTAAGTTTATCTCATCTTAGTTTGAGGCCTGGCTGCTTATGAAAATATCAGTAATAACTGATTATTGGCAGTCATTCTCCCCGCAACCTGCCTATGTCACAGGTTCATAAAATTTTAATCATGGTCATAGAAGTGGGTGACTTCATAATCTCCCTGGTCTTCCCTATGATTTTTGGATTGATAGAGGCCACTGGCAGAGTGGAGAGGCAGGGGAATACTGTTGGGCCAGCTTTGTCAAGCCATATATCTTCTTGCTCCTTGGCTACCAATAAAAAATATTTGTGATAATCATACAGAGTACTTAAGTATATTTATTATTAATGGTAATAGATTTTAATCACTGACAAAAATCACTTTGGTTATTATTTATTCTAATATGCATTTTGCATAATACTGCCAGGTACATGTTTGCATGTTTGATATATAATCACAGTGTGTTAGAATTATTTAAGTGCTTTCTGCAGGAAGGAGATGGAAGATTTTTCCAACTCCCAGAGTGTTTCTGATTAGCAAAGTACACATCTGGCGGCATCTGTGAACCTCTCAGATAGGTTTTTTTTAAAGTTGGATTTGATAAGACTCTGTCACAGATACCTGAAATGAGAAATATCATCAGAGTTTATTTTTAAATGATTTAAATTTGGTTTGCCAGGAGCTACAGTGTATATTCCTGGGGATTCATAGCTCTTGATGACTGTGATCAGAACTGCCTGACTGAACCTGGTTGGAAGTCTTTTTGCCCCAAGAGGACATGAATGGCCCAGATTCTTTGTTGATGAGAGGGTTTCTTATCTTTGCATATGTTGGGTTTAGAAACAGATGGCCAAATGTGTCTGCCTTTAATTTTCTAATGCATTCTTTTACTTTTCCTCAGGTATCTCTCCTCTTTGTCACAATCTCTTTGCGTTGTATGATGAGAACACCAAGCTCTGGTATGCTCCAAATCACACCATCACTGTTGATGACAAGATGTCCCTCCGGCTCCACTACAGGATGAGGTATGGGAAGTGCTCACCTGGTACCTGCCTGGCTCCCTCTGCACTGAGGCATGCTTGTCAGCCTGGGGCCCTGAGTCACTTATGAAGAAGTATTCTAGTCATTTTTGTAATTTGTAATTTTTGTGTTTGCTTGATATGAGAAAGGACTTCTTCAGTATTTGGAATACAATTCAAAGTGAGTTCGATTACCTTCCTCTGCCACATTTTAGAAAAGAAATCTTTATAATGCAGAGGATATTTTGAATAGACTTAGTCTCTTGTGGCAGAGTTTTTCAAATGGGTAATCATAGTTACGAATTTTATTTTGTGGCTAGTGACCAGAATTTAAGAAACAAAAAGAAATGGGAGAATAGATAATATCAGCATATATACAGAGCCTAAGAATTTACTTTTTTAAACTTTTGAGATATGTAATATGTGATAGGTCATGATATAAAGTATTTTTCTTACTAAAAGTTGCAACTAAAAAGCTTGAGAAACATTGCCTGAAGTGGTAACTAGAAATTCTAGGTTGGTCTTGCTCTCTAGGAGTGGATGTTTTGACTACTCCTTGAGGGTTTTTGGCTATGGAGCTGTAATTTTTCTTCTGATGGGTACTTACCTTTTCTCCCATATTGCACACTTTGCAAAATGTCACAGTATATCCCAAGGTGACACAAACTTCAATAGCTGTAGTTTCCTGAGTTTGTAAGCATATTTGTTCAGTAACTAGAACAGAAACTATGTTAGTTAGATACTTGTCAAGCAGAAGTTAACATGTGTGTTTAACAGTGGAGATTATAAATAGGGCAAATCCTTTTTTGAAATGCAGGTTAACTTACATAGGTATTAAATCAGTAGGTTAGCTCAGATGCTGATAGAATGCAGGAATCTGCTAGAAAAGCCCTCTGGAGTCTCAGAGGCTCTTCACAGTATCATAGCTGCTATTTTTGGGAGAATTTGGTAGAGTTGTCACCATTCCAGAATGACTGGGATGTTCTCTGTTGACACTGAACCAGATCTAACTTTCTTTGATAATCATCCTACGGCTGACTTTTTCTCTTCTTTCTGTACTTAACCAGACTCTCACTTGGAGAGGAAAGTTGTGTTCCCTGGAGATTTCAGGTCCCAACTGAGCCTCTTGGCTTTTCACTTTGTTTTTCCAAGTGTAATCTTGCTTTTTGTGTCCTGGGGATGGATTGACTGTGTGATCAGCATTGAAATGGGTTGTTGCAGTTTGAAGTCTGGAAGGGGATATGTCATTGGGTTCTAATCCTTTCCCTCTAGGTTTCTGCACTCAGCTCAGAGTCTAGTGTGGTAACTTCTAGGACTTGGAAAAGACCTAGTAAACTCTCATTTTTTTTTTCCAGTGGAAAAACTAATACTCAGAAAAGGGAAGAGAGTTAACCCAAAATTACATCTAGTGAATCATGTTACTAGCTTTACAGTTCTCTTGAAGACATTAGTCTTAGTTGATTGTATGATTGCCTGGCTACTAAAGGCTGTCTTTGCCAGTTCCCTGTTTCTATTAGCTCCCTGGAAGTGCAGGGTTGCTTTACTTTCAGCACCTTGACTCTGTACCCGACATTGTGCTTCAACAGGATATTGCTTTGTTACCACAGGCTCTTTGAACTTAGAAAAAAATAATACCACCCTAAACTAAAACATTTGCCTGATGACAAACTACAAAAATTTTGAAACCTCATAATCTTACCACTAAAGAAGGTGTAAATGAAAATAATTGTTGGTGGTTATTTCAGCAGAATACCGGCTCTACTTTAGGAAACATTCTTGTATTTCAATTACGGTTTTCTGTGTTTAGATAATGCTTTTGGTAGTTGCTGTTTTATATTATATCTTAGTATAGACGATCATATTCTGTATTGCTTTTCAAAAAATATTTTCTTGCTTCTTTAACCAATTGAATTTCACTGTCCATTGAAAAATTCTGTAGAAGCCTAAAGAGAATTTGTTGTGTATACTATCTGCACATAAACTTAAAATATGCAGTTATCTGTACATAATTTTCTCAGAAACTTGCAATATGTATCTTTGATTGATGTCTGTTTGTCTTTTTGTTTCTTTCTCCTTTCTCTGCTTTGTTCCCCCACATCATTCTGAAAAGGCATATAAGCAGGTATCATTCTGTATTTATTAATGTCATTTAAAATTTTTTTTCCATTGGCATGCTATAGTATCTGGAATTTGTGTGTACCAGGTTTGATGAATACTTTGATAATTAATTTTAAAAAGGTGTGTGGAATTTCTGTTTTCATTGTGTCTTCCCTTGGTCTTATTAGTGTTAAAGGAGGGTGCTGATTTTGGTAGTCATAAAGTTTTGACATCTTATTAAAGAGAAAGTTGTAAGCCTTATTTTAGGCTCCCTGATCTGTTTACCGTTAGTCTTTGTTCTAGTGGAGGAGCTACACATTATGTTTGGTCTCCTCAGCCTGTGGTGTCTGAGTATGTGATCTAGGCTTCCAAGCCAAAGATTGTCCCACAGGGCTCTCAGCAGCCTGGAAGAATGTCCTTGTTCAGACCGGATTGAATATTGTGTTCTATCCAGAGGGAGTGTGTTGGGCTCTCATCTCCACCAGGTCTAAGGACTCTTCTTCACAGAGACTCAGTAGGATGTGAAGAAGAAGGTCATAGCTCGGTTGGCTCAGGGAACAGTTAACTCAGGGAACATCTGCCTTTTTCCCCTCCTGCCATCTTCCCTGGCAATGGAGGGTGACCTGTCTCTCTCCTTGGCACCTTTCTAGAGACTCTTCTCTCTTAGACAACACCCTTCATCCTCTGGATCCTTTTCTTTCCTTATCTCAGGAAACTTTGCATACTGTACCTATTTCTCATTCTCTTATTACTGCCTTTCTCCGCCATCAAACAGAATTTACCTCTCCTGTTGGCCATTCTGCCAGAACCCCTCTTTGAACCTTTGTAGCTGGTTCTCTCCTTCCTTCCTGCTTGTCCTGGCAAGAGGATGGCAGCTAAGTTCTCCTGGGCACATGCTCTGTTCTACCCTTGAAGAGCAGTGCCAGGCCTGGGTACAGCATAGGTGGCAGCCCTCCTACCAGCTGATAGCCTTAGCTTTCCACTGTCACCAGCATGTGGTCCCCCTCACATATGTGGAGGGTAAGGGAACAGTCTACCAGCTTCACAGGCCTGACATGGCTCAGGCTGCACATGGCTCTGTAGATGTGTGGTCTTTCTGTGTATGAGAGAGACGCCAAAACCTACAGTCAAATTCTTAGTCACTTTCATAAGTAACAGGGAAGTTGGGCTGTGTAAGATTACAAAAATACTGATTTTTACCTTTAAAGTAACTTCTTTGTTTATCCTTTCCATGTTAATTGCTACTCCCTAAGTTTATTCATCTTTTAAGCATGTGTTCAATAGCTGGTAGGTACCAGGCACTGGGATTCAGTGGTGAGCGAGACAGCTGCAGCCTCTGCTTTTGCACAGCTCATGGCTGTGATAATGCCATAACACTCAGATAATGCCATAGGGATCTGCTTCTCTTTGCCTCTTCCATTTCCATCTATCTTCCATGGGGGCTTCCCTCCTGGGAGAGTGTGCCTCATATGTGCTTGGCTTCCATTCTTTGCTTTGCCTGCTTTGCATGGTCCAGGCTCTATAGCCTGGCATTTAATGATTCTGTTCCAACATTCCTTCCTTGGTGGTTTTTTCCCTCCTGTCACCTCCCCTGGCAGTGGAGGGCGACCTGTCTCTTTCCTTGGCACCTCGCCAGAGACTCTGACTTGTCCAAGGACAACTTATCCTTTAGGTACAGTGCCTAGAACCCACAGTGTTAGGGGCCCATAAAATGTTAAATTTTACTTCAGATCAGAAAGCACAGATGAGAAATATAACTTGTAATATTTTTTATGAAGGAAAGGAAAAGTGTTTAGGGCCTATGAAAGTCATAGTATAGTCCTGCTTATGACAGGTGCCCCATTATGTTTTGCTGTGTAGTTGCTGCTGGACCTGACTGATTGTTCCCAGAGACAGGAACTCACAGAATACGAGAAACATGACTGAGAATCCTCCGCATCCCAGGCCCTAACTTGGGGCCTGGTATGTCTTAGGCTCTGCAAATATGGCACAGTGACAGATGTCGCAGTGTAGCAACAGCATTTGCAGGGAGAGAGGGAATTGTATTTGGTTGTTTTCTTATTAGTTCATGGACAAGTCAAGGGAAAGAGACCTAGGTACCTACTGATTCTGTAGCCTGGAGATGGCCTGGGCTGCCTTGGCTCAGTCACTTCCACACATTCCAGAACGCATTGTGTTTTTCTTACTGGTGACAGCAGAAGTTATATATGGAGGGTAGAATTAGGGGCACCAAGCCTCTGTGCAATTGATAATCCATATATAACTTTTGACCCTCCAAAACATAACCACTAATATAGCCTACTGATGACTGGAAGCCTTACCAATAACATAAACAGTTAACATATAAATAGACTAATAGACTAGTATTAGTTATAAATATATTAGACTACTAATATATTTTCTACATTCATGACATAACTAACTTTTTCTGAAAATTTAAAAAGTATTTCTATGCTACATAATTCATCAGTTTTTCCAACTAATAGACTAGTATTAGTTATAAAATATATTAGACTACTAATGTATTTTCTACATTCATGACATAACTAACTTTTTCTGAAAATTTAAAAACTATTTCTTTGCGACATGGTTAATCAGTTTTTCCAAACTGTTGCAAATCTCCAAAAAAAATTTTCAGTATACTTATTGAAAAAAAATCTGCATATGAGTGGACTTGTGCAGTTCAAACCCGTGTTGTTCAGGGGCCAACTGTAGTAGTTAGAGAATAGGCTTTTGTAGTTTTAGCTTCTCCAACTGCCCGGAGAAGCCAGAGTTTGTGGGGTGGGAGAGGCATTCTAGAGCTCAGATCCTGTGGTACAGGTGAACTTGGTGGTGCTAGGAATCTCAATTTTCCTCATCTGTAAATGGGAACAATGAAACCTACCTTGTAGCATTGTTGTGAGGATTAAATAACATGATATATGTAAAGTGCTTGTTCTTAACTCGGTTCATGACATTGCAGTTGATGCCTGTGGTAGTGTTTGGGTCATTCTCTTTTAAAACCCTGTTCATTGTGTAAGGTACACCATCAATTTAGTAGCAGCAGTCTGGGAAGTAGGAAACACTGCCGTGTAAGCCGTACGTCTTGATTGCATGATGGAAATAAATTGCAGGCATGTTAAAATGTGATTAAAATCGGTCTTGGGTTCAGGGTAGAATGGGCTTGGGAGCTGTGGCCAGCATGGAGTTCGAGTCAGGAGGTGTTTCCTTATTCTGGAAGCAGTGAGAAGTCAGGGGAGCTGTCTTTGTGATCTTCAGGAAGTCACTGTAGCTCCCTAAGTCATAGAGGAGGTGATTTCTCACACAGTGGTAGTGAGAAGGAAAGAAAAGGACCCGATAGATGATGAGGGGCTGCAAGGGGAAGGGTTGTCTGCCTTCTTCTCAGGGCACTTCAGCCTCCTGCACTGACCACTGTTGGTGAACCAGGATGCCCTGCCCACATCCAGGTCTCCTTTGCCGCAACTGACATTCATTTTCCTGCCTTCCAGGTTCTATTTCACCAATTGGCATGGAACCAACGACAATGAGCAGTCAGTGTGGCGTCATTCTCCAAAGAAGCAGAAAAATGGCTACGAGAAAAAAAAGATTCCAGATGCAACCCCTCTCCTTGATGCTAGTTCACTGGAGTATCTGTTTGCTCAGGTAGGAAGTTTGGGCCCCGGCGAAGCTGGAGTTTGTGGGGTGAGAGAGGCACTGCAGAGCTCAGATCCCCTGGTACAGGTGAACTTGGTAGTGCTAGGGTACTTTATGGCCTGTTCTGGGGTAGCTCTTGCCACACCTGGACTTGCCCCAAGTGAGGAGACAAAAGGCTGCATTTCAGCATTCCAAGAGGCTAGTTATCCAGCTTGTGGGCTTTCCAGGCTTCCCTTCTTTCCTATTCCTTTTTTCCTACCTCCTGCCATTTTATTTTCCATCCGTATTCCCTTGTGTGCGGAGGTGAAGGAAGCTGTAATTGAAAGATGTAATTCCACAGGGCTGAAGAAGACACTTCTCTATAGCTGTAGTAACATTTAGGGAGGAAGGAGATGGCCACTGAGTCACTGGTGGTAGGGTAGAAACATAAGACACCAGGGAAAAACCAAAAGAGAAGTTAGAATCACCTGAAATTACATTTACTCTAAGATTTCTGATGGTGTGCTTCCTGATTTCAACATGCAAATTTAGATACTATATAGATTTTGAAAATATTTTATGGTTCATTTTGTTTTATAAACTGCTTTTTTATTCATCTGATTTTTTTTCTTGCTTGTCCTTCAAACGTCAATTAAAATATTGATCTTCATTGTTTTAATGACTTTGCAACAATTCATTTATTCAATAAATATTTACTGGATGTCTGTGTACTACTTGTACTTGCTAAGGTGCTAGAGATGCTGGAGTGAATAAGACAGACATGGCCTCTGCATGCATCAGATGCACATCAAGTTAGAAAACAATAAAATCAAATGATATGTAGATAATACGGAGGAATTCTGGAAAGTGCTGTGAAGGGAGAAGCTTGTAATACAGAAGATGGAGGGGGGTTTGAATGGGGAGACCTAATTTAAATCACGTGATCAGAGAAGGTCTCTCTAAAGAGGTAACATTTATAATGAATTCTGAAGAATAAAAAGGAGTCTGCAATTCTGAGAGAGGGGTTGGGGGAGTATTTTATTTCATGTAGAGTGTCTCAGCAGCAGCACTACTGACCTTTTGGGCTGCATGATGATTCTTTGCTGCAATGGCCTGCCCTGTGCCTTGTAGGGTATTTAGCAGGAGAGCTGAAAGGAGAGGCCATGTGGTTGCAGACCAGAGGAGGGTGATGGGGAATGAGTCTGGAGAGGCAGGTGGGGCAGATTGCAGAACCTTGTAGAAGCTGGGAAGAGGTTATCCTTTTACCTTGAGTGTGGTGGGAAGCCATTTGGAAGGCTTCGTTTTATGTATGTTTCAAATCAGTGATGATTCTTGTAATATGTGGAAAGTAGATTGTGGGGTCCAAGAGTACACTCCAAACATGCAAGCTGAGCGTCTGCAGCAGTGGTCCTGGGAGAGAGAATACTGGTTTGGCCTAGTGTAGCGTTAGTGGCAGTGGAGAAAAATGATTAGATCTACCATTCATCTTGAAGATAGACTTGATAGGATTTGCTGTTGAGTTGGATGTGGAGGCTGAGGAAATTTGAGGAATCAAAGATGATTACTAGGTTTCTGTTCTAGGTGATGCTGGTTGGATAATGGAGTCATTCCCCACACAGGGAAGGTCTTGGGGGAAGAGGCTGGGGAAGGGGCGGAAATCAGGAGTCCTTTGTCGGAGATGCCTGTGAAACTTACAGGTGGAGATTTCAAGTAGGAAATTGAGTAATGAGGCTGGAGTCCAGAGGAAAAGATGTCATTTATTTAACTTAGTCACCTGTTCCTGGACATTTTCTGTTTTTCTCATTTTCCCTATTATGCTGTTACTTTATAGTCTGTTGTGAACAACTGCATACATAGGTGTCCTGTACATGTTGTTTATTATTTCCTTAGAATATACCATTACATGTGAGATCATACACACATAACAGTGTATCTGTGTGTCAGAGTTATATCCCATTGTAGGGCTTTGGTTACTAATTGTGCATTATCTCCATTCCATCTATGCCTTAGAACTGCCTTAGAGACAGTAGAGAAAGGAAACAGTGCACAGCCCCAAGCAGATACTGTGTGGAAAGAAATAAAATGAACTGGCCATTTTCAAATTGTTCTTTTTGGATTCAGCTTCCCGGTTTTGTGTATCCATAGCTGAGATTTATTCTTTACCTCTCTTGGGAGCAGAGAGAGTGTGCCATACTTCACAAATAAGCATGGCATTAGATCTGACCTTTTGGAGGCTCAGGATTAATTGACTTGAGGTGGCTGTGCAGTGAATGTTTACAAAAAACCACAGCCCAACAAGGCAATTTCAGGTTTTGTTTTGCTCTTCACACATTATGAGCATAGATCATTGTTCCTCAGAAGTTTGTGGAACTGATCAGTGACCTTTCCTCGCCTGAGAGAAACAAGAAATCCCATGGTGAAAAGAAATTGGAGCAGTGGGAACCTTCCAACCAAAAACCATTAATCTGAAGTTCTTCAGGGAAAGAACGTCTCGCATATGCAGGAACACTTCTCCCAGGCTTTGTGCCTGCCCTGCTCCAAGCTGGAGAAAGGCTAGAGTTCACACCTTAGAGTTATATGTACTTTAAGTTAGTTGATGAAGACTGAGTGTGGCGGTAGCACAGCATTGAACAGTGGTCCTGGTCAGGTTTAGATTCCATCTCAGCCTACCACTTGCTAGGCCCTGGGCCCCCAGGGTACTCAGTTCTTCTACTCGACTTGGGATTTTGTAACTACCTGACATTGGCTATTCCTATTCATTTATTTTCTTTCTCCTTAGAGTAGAATCTCCATGAGATCAGGAACATGGCTTAGTTTATTGCTATATCCCTAGGTCCTAGAATAACATCTAGCCCATAAGTAGTTCTCAGTAATTACCAAATGAAGGAGTGACTGAGTGGGGGCTATTTATCATTTTGTGCCTTAGATTCCTCATCCGTTGGAGATGATGATGTTAACATCCACCTTGTGAGGTGTTATAAGGACTAAAGAAGGGAACCATGTACTGTCTGGCAGCACTGAGGCTGGGTTTAGTCAGTGGGAGCCAGCACTGGCATTATTATTTTTACTCTGTACAAGGCCGGGCTGGGCACTGCTGGTGAGCTTTGTTTTATTTTTTGTGTTTAAAGTTCCTGTTGGTTCTAGAATACTGTGCACTCCATCAGTGAGGGGGTATGTTTTACTGATACATTTCACTACAGAAAACTTGAACGGCAGATGTGGGAAAATGTACCTGTGGTGATGATGCACTGTGGAATGTTCCCTTTTCTCTAGAGCTACATCAGATGGAGGGAGAGCCCAGTCAACTCAGTAAACCCAACTCCTAGACAAGGCCATCTCAGCACATTTGTGGAATTAATGCATGACCAGAGCTCAGCCCAGTGTCACCTTCCCTTGCTCTGACGCAGTCCAGGACTAGTACACAGTGTTTGTCAGCGTCACTTATATGATGAAGGGACTTCATATGTCTGTACTGTTCACCAGCACGTTGCATAGTGCTCAGTGTTTGTTAAATGAAGGATCGTGGGAGAACATCTCCTGAGCCCCTTCATACTCAGCTTTTTTGAAAAAGAGCTTTGATGCTAGAGAAACTCAATCTGATGTGTCTCATTGCTGTGCTGCTTTTCTAGGCAGCACCTCCCTGTGTGGGGAGCCTTCCTCTCAAGATCAAAAACGGGTGGGCTCTCATGTTTTCTCCCCTTTGCTCCTAGGGACAGTATGATTTGGTGAAATGCCTGGCTCCCATTCGAGACCCCAAGACCGAGCAGGATGGGCATGATATTGAGAATGAGTGTCTGGGGATGGCTGTCCTGGCCATCTCACACTATGCCATGATGAAGAAGATGCAGTTGCCAGAACTACCCAAGGACATCAGGTAAAGCTTCCCACTGGCTGAAGAATTGATTGTCAGGATGGTGGTGTTTTTATATGTTCTTAAACATTTTTGCTCAATGACTGCCAGGGTTTGGCTGACGCTTGCTTTCTATGAAACCCAGATCTTATTTAGAATGTTTACTATGTGTGCCATAATTATAATTGTTCCTGATTTGGGATGTTGGCTGCTAATCTCAGAAATTTGTGCTTGTGTGAAATTTCTGGGCTGAGGATGCCAATAAAATTAGTGACCCCCAGACCTTCTCCATCCCCTCCTTGCCCATGGTGGACACTGCCATCTATGACCGCATTTTTTTCCTTTTGTTTTGGATCCATCTTAAAATCCTTCTCAATATAGTTCTACAAGCAGCTACTACCATCCCCAGCCTGAACTCTCAAGGCATTGTAGTAGTTCACTACAGAACTGTTAATTCTAATGTGAGAATTAATCAACTACTCTTAAATATCTTAAGAAAACTGCATTTACTTTAAAATATCATTTGAGATGAAGTCTTAGTGAAGGAATATTTAATTTCTGCCCGTCTATGACATCTAGTAGTTTTTTTCCTACCAATGGGCTATTAGGATTGTCACAGATGAAGACGGTCTCATTTTGAAAAGGTGATTTCGTAGCTGTATTATTTGTGATAGGCGGCGTACATCTTTTCATAAGGTTGCTACTTGTTTCTCCTTGTGCTTGACCAGAGTCTAGAGCAGATCACAGCTCGCTCCTCAGTGATGCAGGGGTTGAGTCAATACATGCTGAACTGCTGCTTTCTCTTTTTTTCTGTGGCCTTCACTCTGGGTACCTCCTCTTTATTTTTTCATAAGCAAAATTGAAAAATGACAGTTATTCTCTGATTCTCTTTATTATATTACATTAATCTAAAAGAAAATTTAGAACATTTGTTGAAAATAATTCCCAAACTTCACAATTTTCCTCTGTTCTGAAGCCACTCCATGCAGTAGGGATGACCCTGGACCAGATGTTATCTCAGTCCTGGGAGTAACAAGTAGATCAATCTCCACATTTGTTTGGCCCATAGTGGACTTCTTTGTTTCATGGGTACTCACCTTCTTCTTAACATTGACTCCTGTTCTAGCAGTATATCAGCTTGTTGAGATTCTGTTGGTTATACATACTTGACCACTAGCACCTGGTTAGGTAACTAATCTTTCAGCTTACTTTTGATCTTTTAAATAATATATCTGATTCTTATTCATGTGACAAACACTAAGTCTTTTGTATTTAATTAGCCTTAGTATGTCTTTCTCATTTTTAAAATAAAAAACGTGATCTGTTTAGAGAAGTTATAAATCAGACATGCAAGTAGAACATACAAAGCATCTCTCATCACACAAAGAGATCATTGCTCCTAACACCTTGCAGACCATTTTTGGTTTGTTTTTGTTTTGCAGACAGTCTTGCTTTGTCACCCAGGCTGGACTGCAGTGGCACCTCGGCTCACCACAACCTCCGCCTCCCCTTTTCAAACGATTCTTCTTCCTCAGCCTCCCAAGTAGCTGGGATTACAGGCGTGTGCCACCACACCCAGCTAATTTTGTGTTTTTAGTAGAGATGGGGTTTCTCCTTGTTGGTCAGGCTGGTCTCGAACTCCCTACCTCAGGTGATCTACCTGCCTTGGTCTCCCAAAGTGCTGGGATTGCAGGCATGAGCCACCACACCCGGCCTTGCAGACCATTTTCTAACTGGTGTTCAATCCTAATAACAGTGTGTAGATGTGAGTACTAATGTGCACAAGAATGGTGAAGCTAGCAAGCAGAAATGTAGATGGCCTACCTTGATGACCCAGAGAATTTGGCAGTACCTGTAACATTCCCATTTTAGTGAAATCTGTGGAGCACGTGCTTTTCTTTTCTCTCCCAGTTTCTGTTCACCTCCATCTCCTTATGATAATTATCTCAGTGCCCACTCCATCTAATGTCCTCTGAGAGTAGATCTCCCTTTTCCATATGGCAACATGTGGATTCGTGGACTTAGATTTGTTTCTAAACTGTATTCTCCTAACCTGTACATGGAAAAGAAATGTATTTTCCTACTCTGTTTTAGCTACAAGCGATATATTCCAGAAACATTGAACAAGTCCATCAGACAGAGGAACCTTCTCACGAGGATGCGGATTAATAATGTTTTCAAGGATTTCCTCAAGGAATTTAACAACAAGACCATTTGTGACAGCAGCGTGTCCACTCATGACCTGAAGGTGAAATACCTGGCTACCTTGGAAACTTTGACAAAACATTATGGTGCAGAAATATTCGAGACCTCCATGTTACGGATTTCATCAGAAAATGAGATGAATTGGTTTTATTCAAATGACAGTGGAAATGTTCAGTACTATGAAGTGATGGTGACTGGGAATCTTGGAATCCAGTGGAGGCAGAAACCAAATGTAAGTGGCTGTTGGCAGTCATTCAAACAGCACATCCGTGTCACATGACATAATGTGTTTATCCTGCTGGAGTCATCTGTCTGCATGTCCATCAGTCCAATAGGCTGAATTTAGGCTAAAGACCATGTATCATTCATCTTTCATTTCATCCCTGTAGCATAAAGTCTAAATAAGTATTGAGCTATGTAGAGAAATATAACAACATATATAATATGTAGTAGTATAATACAGCAGACAGTTCCTGAGTGTTAACCATGTGCTAAGTACTTTTCTAAGCATTTTACAGGTATTCACTCATTTATTTCTAAAAATAAAGAACGTTTGAGGGAAGTATTGCTGTTGTCTCCATTTTACAGGCACAGAGAGGTTAAGAAACTTGCCCAAGGTGATAACTAATAAACATTTGTGCCGAGAATTGAACTTAGGCCTCTGGCTCTGTGAAATTGGCTAATTGATTTTGCTTTTTGAAAGCTTCTTTCTGAGATATTTTTTGGATGAGAAAATAGAGCAGAATGCCTTGAGAGCATGGGTTTTAGACCCACATGGAACTGGTCCAAATCCCAGCTTCATGACTTACATGGCCTTAGAAGGGCTGTCTCACCTTTATCAGCAGCAAATTATTCTTCTGTTAAATGGAGATACTTCCTGTCTAACTCAGGGTTGTGAAGAAACTAAATGGCATTTAGCATAAAGCCTGGCAATATAATAAATGTTGAATAGATTATTATAGCTGTCATAATGATTATTAGTATAAATAATATTAAAGTACATGTGGGTGGATACAGTGGCTCACACCTGTAATCTCAGCATTTTGGGAGGCTGAGGCAGGCAGATCACTTGAGCCCAAGAGTTTGAGCCCAGCCTGGGCAACATGGCAAAACCCTATCTTTACAAAAAATAGAAAAAATTAGCAGGGCTTGGTGGCACACGCCTTTGTTCCTAGCTACTTGGGAGGCTGAGGTGGGAGGATCACCTGAGCCTGGCAGGTCAAGGCTGCAGTGAGCCATGACTGTACCACTGCACTCCAGCTTGGGTGACAGCAAGACACTGTCTCAAAAAATTAAATAAATAAAACGCAAGACTAATTTTCTCCTCCTGTTTTATTTTCATGCTAAAGCAGCAATGCCTGATACTTACTGAGGGCTTTCTGTGTAGTAGGTATTATACTATGTTAGTTAACACTTATTTAATCTCAGAGAACCTGATGAAGATGTAAGCTCTCTATTTTATGAATAGGGGAAATGAGTCTCAAAGAGATGATGTAACTAGTTAAGTAATTGGCAGAGACAGGAACTTAACCTAGACCTCTAGTCTCCAGGGCTTATGCTATGCAAAATATTTACACTTGTGCAGTTATGTGTTATTCAATGTGTAGATTATTTCAAGCATGAGATTCATGTCTTCTCTTGAAAATCCCTACTTGAGCACTGTTACAAAGTCAAGATGATTGGTGATAGAAGGAGAAAGCTCATGTACAGCCCAGTTGTAACTGGGAAGAGTATGTTATCTGTCTGTGTCAAAGCATGTCTAGTGGTCTGGAAGTGAGGAGACCTGGATGTAGATGTATGTCTAGTGAGCAGTGATTTCCCTTTCTGAGTTTGCGTGCACATTATGTATTATGTAGAGTTTAGACAGTGTGCTCATTAAGGCCTCTTCCAGATGTGAAAGTCCAGGATTCTCTGATATAACCCAGCTCTTTGGTCCTAAGTCTGCAGGTGCCAACTCCCCTAATCCTTCTGCAAGTCTAGATGAACTGGCTTTCTCCTCCTTGGGCCTAGGCCCTGCATAGGTTTGCCAGCAGCACTGACCTTTTACCAACAGAAAATGAAGAAGCCAACTTAACCCTGTCCCTTTTATGCATTTTTTCAGGTTGTTTCTGTTGAAAAGGAAAAAAATAAACTGAAGCGGAAGAAATTGGAAAGTAAACACAAGAAGGATGAGGAGAAAAACAAGGTCCGGGAAGAATGGAGCAGTTTCTCTTACTTCCCTGAAATCACTCACATTGTGATAAAGGAGTCTCTGGTCAGCATCAACAAGCAGGACAACAAGAAAATGGTAAGTTCCTTCCAGAAGTTCTTCAGTCTGGATTTGGTGACAAGAGGGAGAATTGCTGAGTTCCGTTCTGCAGCACATAATTTTCAGAGTTCCTGTGCCAGAGAGAAAATAGAATTTTCTCAATCAAGCCAGAAAGTTCCTATTTCCAAGGAAGGCATTATCAGTGTTTTGAAGTTACACCCATACTTTCCAATGCCTTTCTTTGGTCTCAGAAATGTGAATCTGCCTTAGGATTTGCTGCCCTCCCAAAGATACCTCAGCATCAATATTTAATTCACAAAGCTAGTAGATTAGACGGAAAAAACCAGCGAATGTGTCAGTGGTTTCTCTCAAGGGCTCTGGCACGGCCTCTCTGCTGAGCTGAAGTGCAAAGCAGGAAGTCCCGCTTTGGCTCAGGCAAGCCTTGGCCACAGTGGCAGTCCTCGATGTGCTGTCAGGCACACCCCACACTGACACTTGGGCAGAGGAAGGGGTGTTCAATCTCACTTCCTCTTTTTTGGTATCACTTGAGGACATAATCTAGACAAGCAGGAAGTGGCAACTCTGCCAAAATAAACCTATTTGTGTTAAGGGAAGTCACAGCCAACAACACATGAGAGAGTGGCTGGTGAGACAGCGAGCGCTCTTGCGGGGAGTGGAGCCAACACCAGGAAAGGCCACGTTCTGCCAAAATATGGCAAATACTGCATCACACCAATAACACTCAGTACTGAGGAGAAGCCTGGTGATACAGTTTAGGGCAGACAGTCACTCTCATACTCAGAATGACTTGTCTTTCTGGCATAACCTTCTGGAAAACAGTTTGGCAACCTGTTAAAAGCTTGAAAATATTTATGTATCCCTCAGTTCGGGAATCTAGAGAATGAATCTGTCTTTCAGAAACAATGTGAGAGGAAGGTAGTGGTTTATGAATAAGAATGTTCATTCCAGTAGTATTAAAATATCAAAATACTGAAAATAACTTAAATATACAATAATATGAGAAATAGGAAATAGGAAAATAAATCACAATTTCCCTGAGTAGCAGAATATTACACAATCAGATTGCTGCATTTTTAAATGACCAGGGAAAGAGGTTAGGGTAAAAAGCCAGATACAGAACTTTACCTATAGAATGATACCAATTTTGTTCAAAAAATCAATAGGTTTGCATGTGTGTACACATGCTCCTAGAATAATAATCAAATATTAACAGCTATTTATTTATGGTGGCATTATAAGTGGTCTTAATTTTCTTATTCTCTCTCTGTTTTTTTTTTTTTTTTTTTATAACAAAAACACATTATGAAGGGAGAAGTAGAAGAGCTCAGATAGATCTTAGTGGAAAGATGCAAAATGGAGGGAGAAAAGAAGAAGTGCTGTTTGTGGAGCACATCCTGGACATTAGGCCCCATGTTATTTGCTGTGCCTGTATCTTGTCTGTCTTAGTCCTTATAAGAACCTTACGGGAAGGAACATCAGCTCTACTTCAAATGAGGAATCTGAGACTAATCAAGAGGCATGGCATGTTGCACAGGGTCACTCATGAGAAAGTGGCAGGCACTTGCCCAGCTCTGTCTGGCTCCTGCCTGTGCGTTTTGCCTATGTTGCTTTGGCTTCTAAGACACTGTCATCCCCCAGAGACCCTGAGGGAATGAGGGAGAGGCAGACATGTCCATGATCTGGCTCTTGAACATGGTGCATGCCTGGTGCACATTTTATGAGCCTGCCCCATCCTGTACTTTCCTGTCCTGGCTGACACAGTTAAGTCCAGCACCAACACAAGTTGGTGCACCCATCACCTAAGTCAGAGGTCCCCCTGGCTGGATGGGTCAGCGACTCTATGCCAGGCTACAGTGCTGTTGAGAGAGGAGGAGGAAGGCAGGAAGAAAGAAATACTTGAAATCTCCATTAGTTTGTTTTTCTTTACCATGCTGGCCCTTACTATGTGTCAGGCACTTCCCATTCTGAGCACTTCACAAATATCACCTCTTTAAATTTTCATATCAACTCTATGGGTGAGTATGTTAGGGGGAAACTGAGGCATAAAGAGGTTAAGTAACCTGTCCAAGGTCACACAGCTGTTCAGTTAAAACATTTGAAATTGGAGAGAGATCCAAGATGGCTGATCACTAGCAGCTCAGGATTGCAGCTCCCAGTAAAAGCGCAAAGAGCCAGTGGACGCCACACTTACCGATAAATTTTCACTGCCCACGGACCAGGACATTCCCCGTGGAGGAGCCCCACAGGT
>CAUYQU010082626.1:0-33748 GCA_963574635.1 Cheracebus regulus | reverse complement strand
TGACTAAACACCAAGAGGAATGACAACAAAAGCCACAATTTATAAATGGGATCTAATTCAACTAAAGAACTTCTGCATAGCAAAAGAAACTATAATCAGATTGAACAGGTAACATACAGAATGAAAGAAAAATTTTTGAATTCTATCAATCTGAAAAAGGGCTAATATACGGAATCTACAAAGAACTTAAACAAATCGATAAGAAAAAACATCAAAAAGTGGGCAAAGGATATAACAGACACTTCTCAAAAGAAGTCATTTATACAGCCAACAAACATATGAAAAAAACGTTATCATCACTGGTCATTACAAAAATGCAAATCAAAACCACATTGAGATACCATATTATGCCAGTTAGAATGGCAATCATGCTGGAAAATACGTGGAGAAATAGGAACACTTTTACACTATTTGTGGGAGTGTGAATTAGTTCAACCATTGTGGAAGACAGTGTGGCAATTCCTCAAGGATCTAGAACTAGAAATATCATTTGACCCAGCAATCCCATTATTGGGTATATATCCAAAGGATTATAAATCATTTTATTATAAAAAAAAACATGCACACATATGTTTTACATTAGCAGAACTTGGAACCAACCCAAATGCCCATCAATGACAGACTGGATAAAGAAAATGTGGCACATATACACAATGGAATACAATGCAACCACAAAAAAGGATGAAGTCATATCTTTTGCACAGACATGGATGAAGCTGGAAACCATCACTCTCAGCAATCTAACACAGGAACAGAAAGCCAAACACTGCATGTTCTCACTCATAAGTGGGAGTTGAACAATGAGAACACATGGATACAGGCAGGGGAACATCACACACCAGGGCCTATAAGGGTTGGGAGGCTAGGGGAGGGGTGGCATTAGGAGAAATACCTAATGTAGATGACAGGTTGATGAGTGCAGCAAACCACCATGGCACATGTATACCTATGTAACAATCCTGCACATTCTTCACATGTATCCCAGAACTTAAATTATAATAAAAAGAAAAAAAAAAAGAAAAGGGAAAGTGGAGTAACTCAGCAGAAAATCTAGACAATCTTAACCAAATGGTCAAGGTTAACATCTCCAGTAATAAGTCATGTAAATATCATGTAACCCCTAGCATGACATGATGAGGAGCCTCATCATGTGGTATTCTTCCCTAAAATCTATAACTTCAGTCTAATTATAAGAAAACATCAGACAATCTTAAATTGAGTTACATTCTACAAAACAACAGAGTGCCAACATTCAAAAATGTCAAGGTCATAAAAGATGGCAAAACAGTCACAGAACAGAGGCAACTAAGGAGACATGAAGACTAAATACACTGTATTCCATATTGGATTCCAAAAGAGTAAAAGAGGCATTAATGAAAAAATTGAGAAAACTCAAATAAAATATGTAGTTTAGTTAGCTGTAACATATCAAATGTATCATAGGAAAGCTAGGTGAAGGATATATATAGAAACTTTCTGTACTATCCTTTGCAAGTTTTCTAAATAAAGACAATCCACAGGCTGGAAAAAATATTTACAACACACATAATCAATAAATACTATACAAAATATATCAAAAATTCCAAATCAATAAGAGAAAAAATAAAAATAACTACAAAAAGGCAAACGAATGAAAAGAGCTTTCAAAGAAAAGAAAATGTGAATGACCTATCAAATTTTGAAATGATCCATAATCTTTTAGAAAGGAAATCTAAATTAAATATATTCATTACCATTTGGTACCCCTTAGACTGGAAAATTACTAAGTCTGAAGTCTGATAATTCCAAATAACAGTGGATACAGGGAAACAGAAACTACATTCCTGATGGCTGAGGTGAGGAATGGGGGGGTTGAACTCCAAATTGTAACATCTGCACCAGAGAGCCAACCCTGGTAAAGTTGAAAATGTGTATACACTATGACCCAATTCTGCTTCTAGATTTCTGCCTTAGAAAAACTCTCACATATGTGCATAAGTTGAAAGAAACACGTACAAGACACTCATTGCGGCACTATTCATGATAGAAGAGAAAGAAAGAAGGACAGAGAGATTTGGATTTTTCATTGTCACAACTGAGGACTTGCTACTGGCATATAGTGGGTAGAGGCCAGGGATACTGCTAAACATCTTACAACGGACAAGATAGCCCTCCAGAGGAAAGCATTATTTGGCTGAAAATATCAATAATGCCAAAATTAAGAAATCTTCTGTTATCACAAGAGTATATGTATTATTGTTTTCTAACCAGAGAAAATATTTCCACTGTATTCTAAAACCTCTTCCTGATACTTTTTTATATTCAAGGAGTGTTGGTTAGACCCCATAATTGGTACTTTCATCCTATTTGTCCTACTGTCTGCTTTTGTACTTCAATTTATTCACAATTTTGCACTGGCACTTCTATAGACCTCCTTTCTCTCTAGGAAATTTCATTTCACTTCCTACAACTCACATTTTTCTTAGGTTTGTCTCTCTGAGCATGTGGCTTTGGAAGCTTTAAATGAACTATAATTCAAATTTGATTAATTTAATATCTAATCTCTGTGGCCCTTCAGTTACAAAACAAATAGGCTGCTTAATTATAAAGTACACTCCATGTTCCTAAAATTGCAAAAATGCTATATTTATTCAGAGTCAATTTTTGATAGACTTACTGACTATACTAATAGTAGGCTAAGAATTTGTGTGTGTGTGTACATTCAGAATTTTTATTTTAAAAGAAAGAATCAGAGGCACATTAACAATAGAAAATCCATATGGAAATATTCACAATCTGCTCAGTGAGAAATGGGAAAACAACTTCCCTGCCTTACTGCCAGTCTACTGTTTGAGGAGCCAGAAGGTCCTTCTTCTTCTTTTTTTTTTTTAAAAAAGATGGGGTTTCACCATTTTGGTCAGGCTGGTCACGAGCTCCTGACCTCAGGTGATCTGCCCACCTCAGCCTCCCAAAGTGATGAGATTACAGGTGTGAGCCACCGTGCCCGGCTAGGAGCCAGAAGTTAACATGCAGTTGGAAGTGCACCTTTTCCAGCTAAACCCCACTCCATAGCTATGTACATTTTTATTCAAAGACTTCACGACCAGAGGGAACAATGAGAACTTGAGAACCAAAATGCTGTTATTGGCAAGGGTTTGACCAAAGAGTCTGAGATGTATAAGCACGAAGAAGGGAAAGGGAGATGGAGCAACATATGAAAAAGGGGCTGTAGGAACAAACACAGAGAAAATAAGTCAAATAACAAAACACAGAGAAAATAGTACAAAATAACCTACTTCCACCCAGAGCACAGTGACAGTGCACATACATACATCCTCTCAAATGTGGACTACAATGCACAGTGATTCATACTATCTCAAAAGTGCTCTACTGGAAAGATTCAAGTCTCCTAAGGGCACTCAGCATAGGACCACAGTGACATGGTAACAGACATACACAAACATGCTGTGACCCAAAAGCAACAACACACTTTAGATAATAATTGTTCCAAAAAAAGGCCTCTCCCAGAACTGAGGTTACAAATTACAAGTTAGCTATAGACATTATTTGGAGAATTCCTATAAATATATGAGTTAAAATAAAACAAAAATCAACACCTAAAATATCCTAAAGAACAAAGTGGAGAAATAAGGAATCTCTACCAAGAACTAATTTTTTTTTTTTTTTTGAGATGAAATTTCACTCTTGCTGCCCAGGCTGGAGTACAATGATGCAACCTCAGCTCACTACAACCTCTGCCTCCCGGGTTCAAGTGATTCTCCTACCTCAGCCTCCTGGGTAGCTGGGATTACAGGCATGCTCCACCATGCCTGGCTAATTTTCTGTCTTTAGTAGAAAAGGGGTTTCTCCATGTTGATCAGGCTGGTCTCGAACTCTCGATCTCAGATGATCCACCTGCCTCAGCCTCCTAAAGTGCTGGGATTATAGGTGTGAGCCACTGCGCCTGGCCAAGAACCAATTATTTTAGGTTTCCCATTTGGATGGTTCTCCCACCAGATAGGTGGTGGGATTACTTCAAACGTAATGAGTCCACTACAAGGAAGAGTTGTCTGGTCCAGTGAAGAGGAACAGGCTTTCTAGAAATAACTTTCCCTTCCCTGGACACCATCCAAAATTAGAACCCATCAACTGCCATTAACTACAATGCCCATATAATCCTAGATTTCAAGTACTACTACATTTAACTATTATCTTAAAGATAAAAGTTCCAAAGGAAATCAGTATGGAAATATTCTCTATTTCCATGCTTTATTGCATAGGCATATGCTTTTTATGAGAAATTAAACTTAAGAGTTTCCAACTGAAAGACAGAAATTGTTAAGAGGTAATGTGCAGACTTCAAGTACCACATCATTTACCCTCTAATAATGAACTGCATTTCTCCCTAACTTCTTATTGCACTTTAATCTCTCTAGCATCAAATCTTCCACTCTATAACCTCTTGTTAAACACCTCTCTCTAACCACAATTTCTTTCTGTTTTTATTATTTGGCAGAATTACACTTAAACAAATATTTCCACCATAGCAAATGTACACCTATGTAACAAATCTGCACATTCTGCACACGTATCCTGAAACTCAAAGTAAAAAAAAAAAAAAAAAAAAACTATGTAATTAAACCAGAGGATAAAATAAATAAAACTCAACTTAATTTGCCATGTAGAGCTATATTAAAGTGAGGAAAGTGCCCTTACATAAACCCCCTCGGCCTTCCACACCCATATGTGTATCTGCTTGGCTAAGGATATTTTTTCAAGGTAACATACAGTATATTTTAGTTGTAAACCCTAGACCCTGATCCCAACTGTTAGCCCCCATATGCAAAATAGATTATCATATTCTTAACAAATATGAATGTAAACATATAAGAGATTGAATGGCAAGTGGGAAATTGAGTGTGTGAGTAAATACACAGACTAACGTAGTCAGGAAGTCTACTAAAAATTGACTCTGAATAAATATAATATTTTTGCAATTTTACAAACATGGAGAGTACTTTATAATTAAGCAGCCCAATTCTTAGCTGCAAATACACAGATAGGCAGCATGGAAAGACAGGGAGATGTCATAGATTTACAAAGACAATCTTGGCTCAGCTCCCTAGTGCCTAGTGCTTTCCTCTAAAGTTTCCTCAGACTCACAGGATTTGGATAGGGGGCATCCTGAAGGGCATCAGTGTCACGGGTATGCAACATACTTTATGCAACCTATTCTTATCTCTAACTACTCATGCAGTAGAATCTGTGCTTCATCCAAACTTGTCTACTCAAGAGATTACACATTATGACTACTAATATTAACAAATTTCTACTAAGTGTCAGGCCATGTACTAGGCACCAAGAATATGGTGCTAAAATAACTAAAAGAGTATAACTGGATTGTTTGTAACACAAAGGATAATGCTTGAGAGGATGAATACCCAATTTTTCATGATGTTATTATTACATATTGCATGTTTGTACCAAAGTATCTCATGTACTCCATAAATATATATACCTACTATGTACCCACAGTAATTTAAAAAAACGTTTTTAAAAGGCAGACATATTTCCTGTCTTCATGAAACTTATAGTCTAGCAGGCTGATTTTGGACCATCCCTTGTCCCCACAAAAACTGCTTCTCTCTTTTCTGCCCTTGATAAAATTTAATCTTCAAAATGTAGCTCAAGCCTTTCCATCTCCTTGATGTCTTTTCCAACCATCTTGTCCACTATAATTGGACTTAAATCTAGAATCCTGGAGCACGAGGTGTCTTCCCTTCATGTTGGGCATTCTTCACTGCCTTGTATACCTGTTTCTTTATGGGCCTCACCCATCCAATTGGACCATTAATATATTTACAGCACAGATCAAGCCATACTCATCCCTTACTCTAGTGCTTTGCACAGTGCCTGGAGTGTAGTAAACACAACAGATGGTGTTGTTGCTGCTGCTCCTAGTTAAGACAGTATAATATGTAGTGTGTGTGTGCTCCTAGTTACAATATAATGTGTAGTGTGTGTGCACGCACACATGTGTAGTGAAAGGTAGAAATCCATGACCTCTCTGTGCATGCACACATGTGTAGTGAAAGGTAGAAATCCATGACCTCTTATGCATGTGCACCTTTATATATATTGCCCCCTTGCCATTTTGTCTGCTTAATACACAGGACTCTTTAAAAAAACAAGTGAAATGTTACCTCCTTTCCAAACTAAACTGTTAGCTCCTTGACAGCAGGGACCATAGTTTATTTATGGTAGAACTCTTGGAGTATAAAAGTTGCTAAATGAAATGAAACCACCAGGACAAGCACGGTGACTCATGCCTGTAATCCCAGCACTTTGAGAGGTGGAGGCAGGTGGATCACCAGAGGTCAGGAGTTCGAGACCAGCCTGGCCAACATGGTGAAACCCCTTCTATACTAAAAAAACAAAAAACAAAACAAAACAAAAATTAGCTGCGCGTGGTGGTAGGTGCCTGTAATCCCAGCTACTAGGGAGGCTGAGGCAGGAGAATCGCTTGAACCCGGGAGGTGGAAGTTGCCGTGAGCTGAGATGGCGCCACTGCACTCCAGCCTGGAAAACAAAGCGGGGCGAGACTCTGTCTCAAAAAAAAAAAAAAAAAAGAAAAGAAAAGAAATCACCAATCCTCCACATAACAATAGGAGAGACTTGAGTCACTTTGTTCCACTAGAAAATTTGCAGACACTGATTTTCACATTTGCTTTCACCCGAATTTGCCTGTTTGTGTTACAAAATCCCCAGGCATTTGAGTATCAAATGAAGTAATATATGAAAGTACCTGGCATTAAGTAGATGCTCTATAAAAACCCTGTTCCTCTATGTTAATTCACTGCATGAACAAATATTGACTGCTTAACATGTGCCATGTGCTATTGTATGCTCTGGGAAAAACTGCATCAAACAATAACAAACAAAAGTCCAAGCCTTCATGAACCTTACATTCCAATAAGGGGAAAAAGGCAATAAACAAAATAAATACATAATGGTCAGCAAGTATCACATGTAAGAATAAAAATGAAGCAGGCAAGAAAGATTAATTAGGAATGTTAGGGGTGGGTGGGGCTGAATTATTTTGTATACAACAGTCAAGGAAGACTTCTCTGAAGAGACAATATTTAAACAGAAGTCTGAATGAAGACAGGGAGTAAGTCATTAAAATATCTGGGGTAAAAGGAAGAGTGTTAGAGTAAAAGTGAATGCAAAAATCTTGTGGCAGGAATGTGTTTAGAATGATTAAGAAACATCAAGAAAGGCTTTTATAGATCAGACTATAAGTATTCGTTGACTCCCAACCCATGTACACACTATACATGAATGTTCTATGATGTACATATATATATATGTCCCTCTTTATGGATAACTAAGTGTTATGGGTTAAATTGTACCCTACCAAAAGATATGTTGAAGTATTAACCCTTGGTACCTGTGAATGAGGTTTATGAGAATTTTATACCAACAGAAACACTGCCAGTCTGGGCTGAAAAAGACAGAGATGAGAAAAATGCAGGAAGAATAATATCTTGTTTTCTTTACCTTTTTTTTTAAATTTCCAACATTTATTTTAAGTTCAGTGGTACATGTGCAGGATGTGCAGGTTACATAGGTCAACTTGTGCCATGGAGGCCTGCTGCACAGACCATCCCATCACCTAGGTATTAAGCCCAGGATCCATTAGATATTCTTCCTGATGCTCTCCCTCCTCCCAACCCTCATCCTCTGACAGGCCCTTTTGTGTGTTATTCCCCACCCCCACCCATGTGTCCATGTGTTCTCATCATTCAGCTCCCACTTATAAGTGAGAACATGTGGTATTTGATTTTCTTTTTCTGCATTAATTCACTGAGGATAATGGCTTCCAACTCCATCCATGTCCCTGCAAAGGACATGATCTTATTCCTTTTTATAGCTGCATAGTATTCCATGGCATATATGTCGCACATTTGCTTTATCCAGTCTATCATTGATGGGCATTTGGGTTGATTCCAAGTCTTTGCTATTGTGAATAGTGCTGCAATGAACATATGCATACATGTATCTTTATAAAATAATGATTTATATTCCTTTGGGTATATACCCAGTAATGGGATTGCTAGGTCAAATAGCATTTCTGCCTCTACATCTCCCTCAAAGATGTAAATCTTTGAGGAATTGTCACACTGTCTTCCACAATGGTTGAACAACAGTGCAGAAGAGTTTCATTTTCTCCAAAATCTCACCAGCATCTGTTGTTTCTGGACTTTTTAATAACAGGCATTCTGACTGGTGTGAGATGGTATCTCATTGCGGTTTCTACTTTCATTTCTCTAATGATCAGTGATATTAGTGATATTGAGCCTTTTTCCAATATGTTTGTTGGCCACATGTATATCGTCTTTTGAGAAGTGTCTGTTCACGTCCTTTGCCCATTTTTAATGGGAAATTTTCCTTGTTTTAAGTTTCAGGATACATGTGGAGAACGTGCAGGTTTGTTACATATGTAAAAGTGTTCCATGGTGGTTTGCTGCACCTATCAACCTATCACATAGGTATTAAGCCCCATATGCATTACCTATTTATCCTGATGTTCTCCCTCCCCTGCAAGGCCCCAGTGTGTGTTGTCCCCCTCCCTGTGTCCATGTGTTTCCCTGTTCACCTCCCACTTATAAATGAGAACGTGCAGTGTTTGGTTTTCTGTTCCTGTGTTAGTTTCCTGAGGATAATGGCTTCCAGCTCCATCTGTGTCCTACAAAAGACATGATTTCATTCCTTTTTATGGCTTCATAGTATTCCATGGTATATATGTAGCACATTTTCTTTCTTTCTTTTTTTTTGAGATGGAGTTTTGCTCTTGTTGCCCAGGCTAAAGTGCAATGGCACAATCTCAGCTCACCACAACCTCCACCTCCCACGTTCAAGTGATTCTCCTGCTTCAGCCTCCCAAGTAGCTGGGACTACAGGCATGCACCACCATACCTGGTAGTATATTTTCTTAATCCAGCCTATCAATGATGGACATTTGGGTTGATTCCTACAGTGGACTCTGCTGTTTCAGAGTTCTTTGATGTTTTCATGTACTAGTTATGAGACATTTCCAGCCAAAATAACTTAAAACTATTTTCAAGGAAACTTGAAATATAGTGATAATTCAGCAAAGCAAAGTTGTATTCAGATCAGACATAACCTCCAAAAAGATTCCCATAGGCTAAGGTGAGGTAGAAAAAGCAAGTCAACATCAAGGAATTGCTTTAAGAAATAATTACAGAAGTGTACAGTATTGGTACACAATGAATCCATCAGGAAATGGGTTCAAGTTTGGACTCTACTGCTTATTAGCGTTGTGCCCTTGAGAAAATCATTCAGCATTTTTAAGTCTCAATCTTCTCATCTGTTAAAAAAAATGAGGTTAATAAACCTTGATCTTCTTTAGGTGCTTGCTACACAACGTGTGGTTCATCCAACGGCATTTGCATCACTCAGAAACATAAAAAATCAGAAACTCTTTAGGTCCCACCCCAGATCTTCTAACTCAGAATCTGCATTGTAAGCAGATCCACAGGTGATGTATACACATTAAAGTTTGAGCAGTACTGACTTAGGTGTGGTGGAGGAGAAATGAGAGAACTCATATAACCTGATCAGCAAATTAGGAAGCCAAAGTTGAAAGTAGGTATAAATGGGGAATTATATATATGGAAGTCTTAAAACTGTTACTGTGGGGTTAGATGAAATAATGGTGGAGCAGACAGTATGTCCTCTCTGAGATCAGAAAGCATGTGCTTATAATAGGCCCAATCCAAGTATGTTTTAAAGGAGAAGGAATAAGACAAAAGATGGAGAATATACAAAAGCTACCATTCATTGACTGAACATTAAATGTTAGGTATATTTTGGGGGGTTATATAATTATCATGATCATTTTAGTATACAGACATTGTCAAGATTTAGAATAGTGTCTTGCACTTAGTAATTGCTCAATAAATGTTAATTATTATTGCTATTTGTGATAAATACTGCCTTAACCTGTCAACTAAAGAGTTGGGCAAAGGAGACAGGGGATCCAAAGTAAGAAACCCATATTCACTTTATTGCAACTTGAACTGACTTCATGAAAGAGGAAAGAGAAAGAAAACAATTGCTCCAAGTGAAATTGCTCCAAATGCTCCAAGTGAAATTACTCTTCCTAGGAATTTGCTTGATTTTGGCTCTGGTTTCTTCCCACTTCACTTTGAAAAAAGTAGACTCTCACTCTGGAAATAAGCAACTCTTAGCTTGAGGAAGTCAGGATAATTCTATTCTATTTATAAAAAGCAAAGCAAATTCCAGAGGAGGCAGCAAGACTTGAGCAGGGAGACTGGATTCCTTTGGAAGAAATCTATCCCAGGATCTTGAAAGTGGATAGTTTCAGCCAGATCAGCTTACTTTGGCATTTTGGAGGGTAGAAGAAGCTTCTCTCTCAACATTGTCTAAGGTTAGCAATCTCTGCATCCCAACCTCTGACAATAGCTCTAAGAAAACCTGGCTGAGAGCAAAACTTCAAATATCAATTGCTACTTCAGTAAGGAGTGTCAGGAAGGGCTCTTTAGCGTCACTGAAAAAAATCACTGATAAAAGAAGTGTCCAAATCCTCAGCAGTGAAGCATAAACTTTGGAAAGCTCCTAGGAGTAAGAGAACCCACAAAGGGGAAACACAGTTAATCACTGTCACTATGTCTAGTACTAAAGCCCAGGCATTACATTTATAAATGCAACTCTTGCTAATTCTCTAGGCCTGGGCACATCGGTATCAACCGCCCTCCCTAAGACTTCCCTCTTTTTCATCCAGGGCTGTCATCCTTTAAGAAGGCACTCACCAGGCCCCACTCATTGGCCTTTAGATCATTATGATGATTAATAAGATAATTTTAAGCGACTGAAGGAAGCCCTGTGGGCTTCAAAGTGCAAAGAGAAAATTGGAGCAGGGTGTTATGGCAATTTTGGCCTCAAATTGCTTTATACCGTAATAGGAATAGATTCACCATAGGAAAGGACTAGGCCATTGGGAGCACAGTGAACCTCATATGTTCCCAAAATAGCAGCAGGACATACTTGGCAAGCATATCAAAAAGACCAGGCCTACAGTGGGCTGAGAAACTTCCAAGAGAACACAAGAAGTTACTGCAAGGTGGGTAGGATCAAAATGTTTGGTACAGGGGACACATTTGGAAGTGTCTGTTCTGTACACAGTGACCCCCTTATAACTCCGCTTTGATTAGCAAAGGTGAACCAATAGCTTGTATTACATGACCCTAGCCTCCTGACTAGAGCTGGTTTATCTAGGTATGAAGCTGGCTCAAGTCAGGTCTATTGGTGTAATATGGGAACTGGAACAAACAAAGCCAGTACCTTTTCATGTGACTGAACTGCAACTTATAAACTCAAGAGATGAGGGAGCTATCTCTTGCTCACTATGTAATATAATTTGCTAAGAGAGAAGGAATAAGGAGATATGTCAAGGGAAGCATATATAAGATATAGAAAGAAAATCACCTTAGGTTGCCGACAACTTCCCATTTCCAAAACCCAGTCCATTCCTAAATTCCAGTCACATTGCTCTTGTGTTTAAGCTACATTCAGCTGTTTTACATCCTTTGCAACCAAAGGATATTAATGAATAAATAACATGTATAAAGGGGAAGCTGCTGCATCAGCTTGTGGTGTCACCATGAGGCAGTATAGGCCCAGTGATGACACATATTTCAAGTTTTTCAAGAAAACTGCAAACATATTTTATGTGAAATCATCTACCTTTGATACACTGGCAATAAATTCAAATTTTGAAAAGAACATGGCTCAAGACAAGTATATCTGTGGCCTGAATGTGGTTTGTGAACCCCTGAGTTGTGACCTTGGTGAGCAAAATCTATCTTACATGTTGCTTCCTTACTTCTTAGATCTTTCATCTATTTTTATCTTTTTCATATGTGCCCATTTGTGCATTACATTATACTGCTTAACAGGACCCACAGTTACTGACTCACTTGGATTCTATTTACTTTTTTGGTCTTGCTGGCTAGTTAGTTTAACATTTCATAATGATTAAAAATGTAGATTGTGCAGCCAAACTATTTACATTCAAATTCAAATTCTACAAATTATTAGCAGAGTGTTCCCAGTTTCTTTACAGATATTGTCAGAGGTTTGGGGTACTGGCGTTTCCCCATTTATCAAATGGATATAGTAAGTTCAATGCTTAGAGTAGTACTTGGTGTATTTATTATTGTATTATTAAAATTATTACTATTGCTTTGACTACTCTGACTAGTCATCATTTCTACCAGTCCAAACTCCCACAAAGTACCAGTCTCATCTCTTCTCCCTGATCAGCAATGACTTTTGAGCCCTAAGGTTTCTGTTTACCTTCTGGTACCAGTAATTTTTCTGGTCTTTGTTGACTGACCCTCAGTGAAAAAAAAAATCCCTCTAATTTCCCTGTATAGCACTGAAAGCAGCTGTTTATGCAATCTCTAATGTTTTGGATAGTAAAGAATAGCTTTTGGGTACAGTGTTCCTTATATTGTACCTATAAAAAAACAAGAGACTCAGCCAGGCGCGGTGGCTCATGCCTGTAATCCCAGCACTTTTGGAGGTCGAGGTGGGGGGATCACGAGATCAGGAGGTCAAGACCATCCTGGCCAACATGATGAAACTCTGTCTCTACTAAAAATACAAAAAAAAATTAGCCAGGTGTGGGTGGCACGTGCCTGTAGCCCCAGCTACTCGGGAGGCTGGGGCAGGAGAATTGCTTAAACCCAGGAGGCAGAGGCTGCAATGAGAAGAGATCGTGCCACTGCAATCCAGCCTGGGTGACAGAGCAAGGCTCCGTCTCCAAAAAAAAAAAGACTCTTATTTATGGTTGATTCCTGGGTTCTGCCTAGTGTTCCAGTCTTTTTCCTGCCACCAACTTATGTATCAGCCATAATGAAACACTATTTCCTGAACACAGCATATCTCTGGTGTCTCCATTCATTTATACATGATGTTCCTTTCATCTGTAATGCTTTCCTTCTGTATATGTTGACAACTCCAATTTATCCTTCAAGACTCAAATGTCATCTCCTCTAGCAAGTCTTCTCTGACACTCTAACCCCCCAAATCACCCATATATTACTTGCTCATATTAATGACTTTCTCACTTGGCAAGTTTGCCAAAACTTCCCTCCTTAAGTTGACTCAAGTTTCCTCTAACCCTCAGTGTCCTTACCTAAAAACTGAGCATGAGTATTGTGAATTATCCTAGTATGGTCCATGGCATATAGTATGTAATCAAGAAATGCTAAATGTTAGCTAGAGTTTTGTCTGTCTCCCAGCTGAGCTCCAGGGCAAGACTGAGGTCTCAGACTTTTGTATTCCCAGGCTGTAGCACAGAGCTAACTACATAGAGGGCTCTCATGGCATATATTTGAACAAAAAAATGAGATGAATAACTGAATGCTGCTTCCCCATTTGAAAACCATCTGCCTTACATAAGTGGAAATGGTTAATATATATGACCAGGTTTTAATTAAACCAAAGCTGCAGGTCACATTCAAGTTATTATTCTTGTAAAAAAGTATTCTGAACATCTTTCCATGTTCTCTGTTCATTACATATATATATATATCATGCCATCATTGACCAGCAAAATGTTCCCAGCCCAGGGAGCTATTCCTAAGTCTAGCTTTCTAAGGAACAAAATATAGGCAATCTTAGCATCAGCAGGCATTAGCTAGGTAATATTCTTTGAAACTTAGCTATTTCCCTAAGACACTAGGAGAAAGAATTTTAACCTCGTTGTTTATCCAGCAGCTGCTTTTGTCCAGTAAAAAGTTCTCTAAACTCACCCTTTCTCTAATCCTACCCAGTCCTTCTCCAACCCACATTATGTTAATGCTTATTACCTGCCTCGGGTACTAAGGTTCTTCCTGCCTGGAATACCCTTTCCCTTCCACTTTGCATTAATTTCCCAGGACTGCTATGACAAAGTGTCGCTTAGACAATGGAAATTTATTGACCCATAGTTCTGGAGGCTACAAGTATGAAATCAAGGTGTCAGCAGCATTAGGTCCTTCTGAGGGCTCTGCAGGAAGAATCTCTTCTAGGCCTCTCCTTGGGCTGCAGATGGTTGCATTCTCCATGTCTCTTCACATCATATTCCCACTGTATGATCTCATTTTAACCTTATTACCTCTATAAAGACCCTGTCTCCAAATAGCCACATTCTAAAAAGCTAGTAATTAGGACTCCAACATATATTGGGGAACACAATTCAACCCACAGCAAAGGACATACAGATTAGAGGCAAAGAGAACAATAAAGGAGCTATTATAATAAGCTAGGTCAGATATAATGAAAAAATAAGCAAAGACAATACAAGTAGGGATAGAGAGGATAGAAAAGTTCAAGAAGAAACATCTAGAAGGTAAATATAAAGGAAGAGTCATAGATGACTGTAGGCTTTATAGCTTGGTTGATTAGGGCACTGTCAATCACAAGACAGAAATGGGAGTGGAGGGTTTAATGACATAAGAAGGGTTTTAGAAATATTCAGTGTACAGTACTGAGATATCCAGTTAATGAATAATTAATCTAGGCTCAGGAGAAACATTCACTCTGGAGATGCAGACAGTCATCAGCATATAAATGGCAGTTAAAACTCAAGTGGACAAGATAACCCAAATAGGATTATAGAGTGGCAAGAGAAGAGAATGAACAAATGGTCAGAGGCAGGTAGAAATTTAAGAAGGATTATTGTCATGGAAGACAAGGTTAAATGAGAAAAAAAGTGGCTAACGGCGTTGAATGTATTAGAGAGTCAAGTAGGCTGAAGATCTAAAGAGAGGGCACTGAATATGACAGCTCTTTAACTTTGGTAAGAGCAGTTTCAGTGATGGTTTAAATGGAAACTACACAAAAAAAGGGAGTGGTAATTTAAATGAGTTCTGTCAAAGAAATATTTAGACAAGGGAAAAAATGTGCTTGCAAGCTTAAGATTAGGCAGTATGGCGTAATAACACGCACAGACTTCGTAGACTTGGGTTCAAATCTCAGCTCTGCCACTTACTAGCTGTCAGCTTAGCCATTGCATGATTTGCTGTGCCCCAAGTTCCTTAACTGAACAATGAGGAAAATAATAGTATCTACTTAATAGGACTGTTGTGAACATTATACACGTTGATACCTATAAAGTGCTCAATAGAGGACCTGGTACAAAGTAGGTCTTCAATATATGTTAGCAATATTAGGTGGATAGGGTTGGATGAGTGGGAAAATCAAAGAATAAGAAGAAATTTAAGAAAATAAGAGAGGAGGAAGCTAACTGATGAAACAACTTAGAAAGTACAAGAGAGGATGGATCTCTTACACTTACTAGCTGTGTGACCTTGGGTAAAGTACTTTCCTGTGCCTCAGTTTTCTCATCTACAAAATAGCAATGATAATAGTGTCTACCTCTCAAGATTATTGTGAGGATAAAGTGAAATGTTGCATGAAACATATAGAGTGCTGAAATTAAAGGAAATAATGCATAAAATTTAAAAAGCCATATACTCTAAAACAGTGATTATATATTCTGCAGTAGGGCATGGGAAAGTGGATTCTGATATGGGGATAGGAACAGGCATATTCCTTTTCCACCTTTCACAAATAGGGCATAGTAAGCCTCTGTTATTAATAAAGTGTGTTATATTCCTTAGGTGTATTGGGAATGAAAAATTAAATGAGAACATCTAACTTCTAAGGCAGTAGTTGTAAAACTTCAGTGTGTATCCAAGTCACCTGGATGGCTTGTGAAAAAAAGATACTGATTGTTTTATCACAATCAGTATGAGTTTCTGAATCAGTGCGTCTGGGGTGGGGCCTGAAAATTTGCATTTCTAAGAGGTTCCCAGGTGATGCTGATGCTGTTGGTCCAAGCAACATGCTATGAGAACCTCACTCTAAGCTAGTGGTTCTCAACCTTTACTATACATCAGAATTACCTAGGGAGCTCTTTAAAAATCCATCTTCCAAGCTGTGCCCCAACCAATTATATCAGTATCTCAGGGGAGGGACAAAGTTATCAGTATTTTTTAAATATCCCCAACTGATTCCAGTGTGTGGCCAAGGTTGAGAATTGTTTTAGGGGAAGCCCACCCTAATCCACAAGTTTCCCTTTACACTCACATCTAACATGTACCCCTACCTTATCCCTAAAAGGGAGCTGCAAAAGTAAGTGGAAATTTCAAGGCCAGAAATGAGTGGAACTTTCAATGTATGGAACAGAGGGGCTAAAATTTTGTATTTGTGTGACTTATTCTTGTTCTTACTGCATTGTCCTCTTTGGAATTCTTTGGCTTTTTTCTTCTTTCTCTCAATTCCCTTCCTCTCATTCTTCTCTCCTTCTGAGTTCTCTGAGACTACGAGGTGTTTTAAACTTACAGCTCCCACTGGGAAGGACTTGGGGGAAACACAGTGCATAACTTAAAAGGAATCATGTGTGCCAGCAGGACTGAAAGTTTAAAAAAAGTTTTCCAAGCAAATAATTTTCACAATTTCATAACAAAGAGTGCTACAAAATCTTGTGATATTTTCTTAAGGCAGATGAGACTTTTTCTAGTGCTAATAAATTTATTGTAATATATTTTGTTGAAGTACATTGAAGAGACTTTCCGTGTTTAATTAGTTGACCCTTGAAAAACAGGTTTGAACTGCATGGGTCCACTTTCACATAGATTTTCTTCCACCTCTCCCACCCCTGAAAGAGCAAGACCACACCCTTCTCTTCTTCCTTCTCCTCAACCTACTCAACATGAAGATGGCAAGAATGAAGACCTTTATGATGATCCACTTCCACTTAATGAACAGTAAGTATATTTTCTTTTGTTTATGATTTTCTTAACGTTTTCTTTTTTCTAGCTAACTTTATTATAATAACACAACATATAATATGTATAACATACAAAATATATATTAATTAACAGTTTATATTATCAATAAGGCTACTGGTCAACTGTAGGCTACTAGTAGACAAGTTTTGGGGAATCAAAAGTTATATATGGATTTTCAGCTGTGCGGGGTCAGCACCTCTAACCCCTGTGTTGTCCAATGCTCAACAGTAGTTTCAAATGCATTTAAAACCTTCTTCAGATAATTATGTTATAAAACAATGGTAAATATGAAATTAAATTGTATTAATTGACATGAACAAGTTAGCAATAAGTTTACTAAGCTTTTCTTAAAGGAACATTAGATCCCAAACATAAAAACATAATCCATCTTGATTATATAAGATAAATAATTCAAGATTCATTCTCTTTAATACAATAGAATTTCAAATGGAATGATTGTTGATTATTTCTTTTTTTACAAATGACTTCCTGTCTCATTCAGAATAAAAGCCAAAATCTTTACAAGTTCCTATATGATCTAGCCCCCTCTATCTCACTGACCTTATATCCCGCTACTCTTTCTCCTCTCCACTTCAGTGATACTGACCTTCTTACTATTCTTTGAACACACCACGCCTCTGCCCTTGCTAGTTCCCCTGTCTAGAACACCCTTCCCTCAGGTATTCTCATGGCTGGCTCCCTCGCTTCATTCAGATATAGTCTTTAATATCACCCCAATTCAACATGCCCTGTAGCCTTTCTCCTGTCTTATCCCCACTGAACATATATGTTTATTGTTTGTTGTTTGTCCCCTCCACCAACACTTCCTCATTAGAATATAATCCCTAAGAGGGCATATTTTCCCCATAGTCTTGTGTGGTGATAATACAGAGTAGATTCTCAGTATGTAATTGTCAAATGAATGAATGAATGAATGAGTATAATAACACAATGTAATTTTGTGCCGATACCTTTCTCTGTCACAGCACCCTACCCTGGACCGCTGAGTAAGAACTAGGAAGGGACTCAAAACAAAGGAAATTGCAGAGTACTGGGAACTGTGGCATTCAATTGACCAAACAAAAACTGACAGAGTGAAATATTAGCCCTAAAACCTCAAACAACGTGTTTTCATCTCTTTGACCTGTGGGATATCATTAGGTTCTATCCACAATCTTGCCACCCTCCCTGTGCAGAAACATAAGAGAGGCAAATATGTAAGAGATGTCACTGATCCATAAGAGACTGTTTCTAACGAGTTTCTGCCACATCAGCTATTCTTTAACAGTAGAAGGAAAGATGGTGAAGCCCTCCTTCTCAAAACAATCTCCCTTACTGGACATGGATAATGCCAAAGTGGCATTAACTTTTCTATTGAAGTTTCCTGCTCTTTCCTCTTTGTATGCCATTTTGACTTGAGTTCTTATTTCTTCTGGCTGGAATTCCCAGTCACTTGGCTTTGAGTATACGGACATCTGGTACTGAATGGAAGGCAATAAAAGTGAACTATTGAGCCATTCATGTGAGAAATGTTTGGTAAATGTTGGAATCAAATTCAACATTTATCTCCATATCCTTGGAAGGCTACTAATCAGTTAAAAAGGGAGTCATTGACAACACTCAGCATGGTCTTGACATTTTATACACACCTCCCAGCAACAAGATCAGCTACAAGCAATGCACCTAGCGTTCAATAAATATTTGTAGAATGAATGAATTTATTCAAGTTACCTGCACTCTCATGGCGCCTCTCAGGAAATGGAAATTTTCTTTTTGAGCTAAAACTGCAGAGTCAACTGACTGCAGTTAACTAATGTGTAACTTGGCAACATTGCCCAGGGTACACCTCCTAAAAATCAAATGGAATTAGAAGCAAGTTTGGAAGCTGGTCTGAGTAAGAAAAAGCTGTCCTTGCCGCACAAATTCCTTCCAACATACATGTAGTTTTATAGTAAGGTGAGGCACTGCCACCCTTCTCATGATGGAAATTCCAGTCAAATTGAATTTCCAGTTAAATAGTGCACTGTCCCTTTAAAAAGCCAGGCAAGATGGAGCTCTCCGAGCCCACCATTAGAGGCTTCAGACAACCTGATAGGGTTGCTGCAGGGTGAAAAAAAAGAAAGAATGCCAGTAGGGAGGAAGTCGAGGCTCTAATACCTGGAAGAGAAATCAAGGCTCCAACCACACAGCCAACGAACTGAGCGCGCCTCTCCCGCCCTTGGCAGCTCCTCTAGGCTCTAAAGCACCACCTCCCCTCCCCTCCCCTCCTTATCCAACCCCACTCAGCTCCACCCTCCAGGTCTTCCTTGAAAGAGGCTACTTCGCCGCCCAGAGGGGGTGATAAAAGGAAGGTGGAGTGGGAGGTGGCAGTTGGTAAAGCAAAATGAAAGGAACTTACTTTCGGATTCTGCGCCTCCGAAGGCATCCTCTCCTCCCAGCCCCGGGGCAAGGGCCGACGGGGCGGGGCGGGATTGAGCTGGTGGACCCGGGGTCCTCACTCCCTCGGACTACAAACGTAGTTGAATGAAGAGTTAGGGGGAATGGGCACCGACTAGGGCCGGGGTACAGTCTATTTTAATTATCTCAAGGGAAGACAGAGAGTGTGAAGAGTGTTAGCCAGAGGAAGGAGTGGAGGTGAGCTCTAAAACCTTCCTTTTCCCTCCTTTCTGGTTAGCTTCCCTCTCCCGGCATTAGCGATATCAAGAGCAATGAGTTTCCTCGTTCCTCCTTTTTGGTCTCTCTCAGCTGCCAGTCCCGACCCCACCCAGCGGCTCCACCCCATCCACTGCTACACATTCTGTCAATCATCAGCCCCTTTAAAGCTGCAGCACACAACTGGGTGGTTCGTCCCACCTAGGCGGGCGGACAGAATCGTGGTCATTGTGACCTTTCCAACAATACCCCGAGCCTTTCCAACAACACCCCGGACCTTTCCGCTGGGTTTATGAAGTGAGGTTGTTTGCTAGTGGCGGCCTCTCCTCCCCCTTTGTCCTGGAGCTGGAATACTGGGCTCCACCCAAACCTCTTCCGGCACGGGCAGGCCTCACCACACCCCACGCCATCTCTTGACTTTGTTTCCGGTAAAAGTGGTTACCTAGGCTGCCGGATCCCCAAGAAAGTTTCTGTACGCCCTCTTTGGCGCCGCCCACTCCCATGCAGTCTTTGGACTGAAGTGGCTACAACAGCTGTCGGGTCTCTGGGGCTTCTTCGTTCTGCCTGGCCTGGGATGCTCAGTCTTCCCCGTCTTGTCTCTCATCTGTGTGAGTCTCCATGTTTCTGACTAGAATGGGGAGGAGGAAGGAGGAAAGAGTGGGGATTTCTAATTCAGCCCAAACAACAGTTTCTTACTACCGCCCCACCTGGTAAGTAGGCAGCTCAAAGTCAGAGAAGAACCCTGAGATTCCATCCCACAGGTATAATTGGAACTCCAGAATGACCCATGAGAAATCATGTTTAATCTCATTCCCCCTTTCAGTTAATGACAATACCTGGTTGCTTAGGTCAGAAATCTTGGAGCCATCCCTGACAATTCTCTCACAAGTGTCATCCAATTCTTGAGGAACTCCCCTTGGCTCTGCCCTAAAAATGTGTTCGGCATCCGACCATTTCTAACCCTTTCCACTACTACTACCCTGACCCTGGCCATCACCATCTCCCAAATGGATGGCTAGTTGAGTGTCCTCACTGGTTTCCCTTCTTCCACATCTGCCCGGCTAAAATCTGTTAGACAGCTGACAAACAAATGGTCTCTTTTTTTCCTTTTATTCTTATTTATTTATTTTTTTAGTTTGCATTTTAGTTTGGGAGCAAATAGTCTTTCTAAAATGCAAATCTGACCAGGTCTCACCTCTGTTTAAAACCTTTCAGTCAAGCCAGGCGCAGTGGCTCATGCCTGTAATCCCAGCACCTTGGGAGGCCAAAGTAGGTGGATCATGAGGTCAGGAGTTTAAGTGCAGCCTGGCCAGGATGGTGAAACCCCGTCTCTACTAAAAATATAAAAAATTAGGCGGGCCTGGTGGTGGGCACCTGTAATCCCAGCTACTCCAGAGGCTGAAGCAGAGAATTGCTTCAACCCAGGAGGTGGAGGTTGCAGTGAGCCGAAACTGCACCACTGCACTCCAGCCTGGGCGACAGAGTGAGACTCCATCTCAAACAAAACAAAACAGAACAAAAAACCTTTCAATCATTTCCCTATGCAGTTAGCATCCAAATTGTCTTCTATTATCTACAAGGCCCTCAAGATCCACCTGTCCCCTGCCTATCTCTTTGACTTGATTTGTAAACACTTTGTTCACACTGCTGTACCTATGCTGACCTCCTTTTCATTCCAGTATATTAAGATCTCTCTCACCTCAAGGCCTTTGCACTTCCTTTTCCTTCTGTCTGATTATACCCATGATGGGCTGCAATATCCTACATATCTCAGAAAAGCTTTCCCTTATCGTGCATATCAAGGTAACTCCCAAAGTCCGGGCACTCTCTATGACCTTATTTCATTTTATTTTTATCACAGCACAGATCACAATTTAATCTAATATGTGTGTTTGTTTCTGTGACAATGTAAGTCTTCCACTAGAGTATAACCTCAATAAGAGTGGGGACATCACCTATTTTGTTCACTGCTCTATCCACAGCATATTGAACAGTGGCTGTCATATAGAAGGGACTCAATAAAAATTTAAAAGAACAATTAAAGACAATATCATCAGGGATTTATCTGGGTGATAACTTTTTAAACAATAAACCAAAAAAGAAGACAAGAAAGAAATACACACCTGATATGAACCACTTTCCCTATTTATTCTTCCTTAGAACATCTGCTTGAATATCTTGCCTCTGGGCTGAGTTGGCAACATGATTGGAATAGTCACATAGTAGAAGTATGCTTTCAGGTTGGTTTTTAGGGTTGGCAGTTGAGAGCTGATGGTTGACTTGTGTTCTTGATTTAAAGATGAAGGGAAGAATAAAATTAGGGACACTGGTTACATAAAGCAAGAAGGGTCGTTTAAGCAATTCTATAAACTATGACCTTGATACAGGGTTGTAAGAGGCAGCCATTTTCCTTCACCAGTAGAAGAAGATAGGGCTATTTAGTCTCAACAAAAGAAAACAGGCCAGGCGCGGTGGCTCACGCTTATAATCTCAGCACTCTGGGAGGCCAAGGCAAGCAGATCACGAGGTCAAGAGTTTGAGACCAGCCTGACCAACATGGTGAGATCCCGCCTCTTCTAAAGTACAAAAATTAGCCGGGCTTGGTGGCACTTGTAATCCCAGCTACTCAAGAGGCTGAGGTAGGAGAATCGCTTGAATCTGGGAGGTGGAGGTTGCAGTGAGCCGAGATCGCGCCATTGCATTCCAACATGGGCAACAGAGTGAGACTCCATCTCAGAAAAAAAAAAGAGAGAGAGAAAATTAAGGAGGACAACAATCTTTTCTTTCAGGGTTGTCTTAAGCTGTCATTAACATGTCATTGATTCTTTATACCTCCTATGTCCTAACCTCAACTATCTGCCTGTTCGTAGAGGTTACTCAGCCCAAATCTCTGGACCTCTAGCCATGAATGCCAGGCAGCTCTTACTAGGTTGCTACTTACACCTGAGCATAATATTATAGGGAGGTTTGATGGTTACCATAGTTATGTTCTTAGCACAATGCTAAGCACTGTGAACCATAGGCAAAGAAAGGACCCTTGCAATAAATTTCCCCTTTCTCTAACTTTTTAAAAACTTTTATTATTTATGCTAGCAAATGTCTACTTCTCGTTTACTGCCATATATTTTTCTGTGTCTAACAAAAAGTTGGTGCTCAATAAATACTTGAGCACCAACTTCATGGAAGAATGAATGAATGAAAAAATAATAAAGCATGATTGGCCTAGACCTAACCCAACTCCTGATTTTTCTGTGTTTCCATTATTTCCATGTTGTTTAAAAATATAGTTAGTTGTAGGCTGGGCGTGGTGGCTCATGCGTGTAATTCCAGCAGTTTGGGAAGCCGAGGCGGGTGATCACCTTAGATCAGGAGTTCGAGACTAGCCTGGCCAACATGGTGAAACCCCATCTCTACTAAAAATACAAAAAAATTAGCCAGGCATGATGTCACTCTCCTGTAATCCAAGCTACTTGGGAGGCTGAGGCAAGAGAATCGTTTGAACCCGCGGTTGGAGGTTGCAGTGAGCTGAGATTGCGCCATTGCACTCCAGCCTGGGCAACAGAACGGAACTCTATCTCAAAAACAAACAAACAACAATTAGTTGTTTCTGTGCTATCTTTCCAAATTGTATAAGCTCCTTGGGAGTATGATCTGTGTCTTGTTCATCTTTACATATTTTGCAGTGACTCCCACATAGCTTTGTACATAACAGATACTCCAGGCATGTTGACTTGAATTCAACTCTACACTACACATGGGACCTCAGTCAGCCATACAGCAAAGTAACAAGACCCCCAGATGTGAAAGGCAATTGAAGTATAGTAGAAAGAGGACTGGATTTGGAATGAGAAGAACTCCAGTTCCAGATTTGTCTCCGCTGAGCTGTGTGACTTGAGGCAAGTTACATAACCTCTCTGAGTTTCAGATTCTTCACACAGAAACGTGAGGAACAATATACTGCTCTCAAGCTCCTCTGTGCATATATGAAGATGGCTAAGAAAGCAGAGATTCTGACCAATAAAGTACTTTGGGCTAGAAAACACTTCTTGTGGGAATTATAGGAGGCTCTGATAGTTTTGACATCAGAGAACATTTACACTATTTCTGAGATCAAGGCAGAGTTATTTGTAAGGATGATACAGAGGGTCTTAGCATCTGACATCAGGCAAGCTAAGACTGGGTTGAAATTGAGACCTCCCTGAAAACTGTGGAAATTTATATAGAACACAGGTTACAAATCAACAATCCATAAGTTAAATTTTATCAGCAGATGTATTTTGTTTAGTCTGCAATGTATATGTACATGTATATGTGCATGTGTGCCTGTGCAGGTGTTGACTAAACAAATTATCAACATTGAAAAATTTAGGGATATATGAAAATCTGTATTTTCATCCTTAAGCCTGTTTTCCAGAGTGCTGTCAATCTGTTGGAAATCAGCAGTGCCTGGCCCCTCTAGATGTGCCATGATCTCATCAGCTTATTACAGCCTTCACCTGAACATTTCACTTATTTTTGTTACCAGTTTGGCCTGTGTATGCATTTTAGTTTCTAACCCTTGCTAAAGAAGAAATGAGTAAGAGTTCACTGCAAGAATACATAGTTAAATATAGTATTTATCCTCTGGTTAAGGCAACACTTGAAAGCTCTTGATTATCCCTAAATGTCCAAGAGTGGTTTTCCAAGTATCTTACAAAATTGTTTTGGCTTCAGGATTATGCACCCATTTTGAGGCCACATTTAATATGTAGTCTGGATTGCATTTACAGAAAACACCTCATACACTCATGCTATATTTTTTTGTTACCTCCCCAACTAGAATGCAATTCTCTGAGGATGGGGACAGAAGCCACATCTAATTCGGTTAAGTTCAAGAAATAAATTACTGCACATTCATCACATAGAAAAAACTGCTAGATTCCAAGCACATGAAGTTAGATAGCTCATTTCTTTTCTTTAAGGAGCTTCCAGTGGACAGAAGCCACATCTAATTTGATTAAGTTCAAGAAATAAATTATTGCATACTCATCACGTAGAAAAAAACTTTGCTAGGTTCCAAGCACATTAAGTTAGATGGTTCATTCCTTCCCTTTAAGGACCAGGACCTTCCAGTCTGAAATTTTCGCATGGTTACCATCTCCTGGGGTGACTTTGGACTCCCCAGGAATACCCATTTACTCTTAAACACATTCCAACCTGCCTTCCTTCTTCATGACTTCATGAATGAAATGGCTCTTCTGAAGGTCTCCAGTTACCTCCATGTTGTTAAATCAAATAGTTACGTTTCAGTCCTTAACTCACTGTACCTTTCAGCAACATTTGGAATAGTTGATCACCACTGCTGTCTTGAAGTAGCCTTTTCTCTTAACTTCTATGTGAAAAACCCATGATTTAACTCTTATTCTACTGGCTGCTCCTTTTCTGTCTTCTTTTCTCCTCCTCTACCAAAGTCTAAATATTAGAGTACTTCAGGGCTTCTCTTTAAACTTCCTTTCTATCTATATTCTCTCTCTAGGTGATCTCATACAGTCCTATGACTCTAAATATAAGCTGATGAATTCCTAAATTTATATCCCAAAACCAACCCCCTCTAAACTCTAGATCTATATGTGGTATCACAGTTAAAAAAGCAAGTTCCAAAGTCATACCACCTTTGTGTATATCATGGTTCTGTCATGAAGTAGCTGTGTAATACAAGGAAAGTTAACCTCCCTGAGCCTTAGTTTTCACATCTGTCAAATGGGGACAATAATTGCAACACCTCAGGATTGAATTTTTGTCACCTGTCTCAATCAACTCTTTATAAGTATCCAGATTAATCTTTAGTAATTACACACCAGATCATGTCGTTACCCTGCATTTGCACTTGTGATAAAAGTCTACATCCTTACAATGGCCTGTAAGGTCTTGTATGATCTATCCATTGGCTGCTTCTTCTAACTCGTCTTCTGTCACTCTTCCTCCGGGCCTCAATACACCAAAGTCACTGACCTTCTTTTCTATAATTCCTCAAATTTGGTATGCTTTTTCTCATCCCAGGGCCATCACACATGATATTGTTTCATTCAAATACTGTTATACTCACAGTTCATCTGGCTTGTTTCTATTAATTATTCAAGTAAAAATTAACTACAGTTTAATACAACACGATGGACAGATCTTAATATCAAAATATTGAGTGAACAGAGCAAGTCTTAGAAGACTGTATATGGTTTAATACCAATTTATAAAATCCAAAAACAAGCAGAACTAAATGATATATTGTCTGTTCATACATACATATAAGATAACACTTTTTTTAAGGCAAGGGAAGTACTAATACAATCTCAGGTTACTTCTGGGAGGGAGGTAGGAGAATGGGATAGAAAAGATATCCATAGGTAGATATGAGTTATTGGTAATGTACTAGGTTTTGGGTTGGGTGGTGAGTTCACATGTATTTGTTATATTATTTAAAAAGGAAATGACATAAATGGACCAATAATAATAGTGTGTCAAGAACCAAGGATTGTCATTAATCCATTTTTTTTTATCTGAAGTCCATTAACAATGTTTTTAAAAAACTGAAGGATCAGAGAAGAACATATTTTTTAAATATTGGAATGTGAAAAGTATTTTAAAACATTTTCACAGTAGCAAAAATCATAAAGTGGCAGATTTGTTTATGGATGAAATTTAAATATTTTACTGCATACTGATATTGTTTGGCTGTATCCCCACACAAATCTCATCTTGAATTCTAACTTGCACAATTCCCACATGGGAAGAACCTGGTGGGAGGTAATTAAATTATGATGGCAGGTCTTTCCTGCAGTGTTCTCATGACAGTGAATGAGTGTCACCAGATCTGGTGTTTTTAAAAATGGGAGTTTCCCTGCACAGGCTCTTTTTGATTCCTGCCATCCATGTAAGATGTGACTTGATCCTCCTTGCCTTCCATCACGATTGTGAGGCTTCCTGAGCCACAAGGAACTGTAAGTCCATTTAACCTCTTTCTTTTGTAAATTTCCCAGCCTCAGGTATGTCTTTATCAGCAGCATGAGAACAGACTAATACATACTATAAGTAAAAATAAAAGGCAAAAGGCAAATTAGGTGAAAATTTTGCAGTAATGCAACCAAAGGTTAATGTCCTTAATATATAAAGTGTTGTTACAAATTTTAAGAATAATAGCCATCAACATGGAGAAACTAAAAGTATCAACTTAAAGTCAATTTTAAAAGTCAATACTTTGGAAAGAACTGGCTTTTTAACGAATGGCGCTGGGAAAACTGGATAAAAGCACGCAAAAGAATGAAATTGGGCTTTTACCTTACACTATATGCAAAAGTCAACACAAAATGGATCAAAGTCCTAAGCATAAGAACTAAAACTATAAAAATTTTAGAAAGAAAACATGAGAAAAAAGTTTCATGTTATTGGACTTCACAATGCCTTCTTGGATATGACATCAAAGGAAAAAAATGATAAATTGGACTTTATCAAAATTAAAAACTTCTGTGCAGCAAAGAAAGTGGAAAGATGACCTCTACAATGAGAGAAATATCTGCAAATCATAAATCTTAAAAGGAATTAATATTTAGAATCTGTAAAGAACCTCTAAAACACCACCAGCAACAAAAGCAACTCAATATAAAAATGGGCAAAGGACTTGAATAGACATTTCTCCAAGGAAGATACAGGCATGGCCAGTAAGAATATAAAAAATGCTCAACATCATTACTCATTAAGGGAAGTACAAATCTATCTATCTATCTATCTATTATCTATCTATCTATCTATGATTCAGTATTGTCCACAGTTTCGGGCATCTGCTGGGGGTCTTGGGACACATCTCATGAATAAGGGGGAATACTGTATATACTCAAAATAATTGAAAGCAGAGATTCAGATACTTTTATACTAATATTCATTAGTATACATTACTAATAACATAACTCACAGTAGTGAAAAGATGAAAATGTGGCAGCTCTATTTTTTATATTTTGAGGAACTTACACACAGTTTTCCATAATGGATATACTAATATACATTCCCACCAGCAGTGTACAGGGCTGTTTTTTTTCATATGCTTGCCAACACTTACCTTTTGTCTTTAATAATAGCCATCCTAACAAGTGTGAGGTGATATCTTATTGTGATTTTGATTTGCATTTATCTGATGATCAGTGATGTTGAGCACCTTTTCATATACTTGTTGGCCATTTTTGTGTCTTCTTTGGAGAAATGTTTATTCAGGCCTTTTGATTTTTTTCCTTTTTTATCTTTCCCGCAGAACATTGATGTACTTTTGATAATTTTTCAAGTGAGCTATTCATTTTACTTATTTATTTTGCTATTTGATTTGTATGTGTTTTTATATATTTTGGATATTCTTTATTGGATAGATGGTTTTCCAATATCTTCTCCGAATCTCTAGACAGTTGATGTAGTTTGGATATTTGTCCCACCCAAATCTTATGTTGAATTGTAACCCTCCAGTGTTGGAGGTGGGGCTGGTGGAAGTTGATTGGATCATGGGAGTAGATTTTTGGTTTAGCACCATCCCATTGATGCTGTACTCACAATAGTAAGTGAATTCTCATTAGATTTGGTTGTTTAAAAGTGTGTGGCACCTTCCCTCTTTCTCTCTCGCGCGCTTCTGCTTTTGCCATGTGATGTGTCTTCTCCCCTTTCACCTTCTGCTATGATTATAACCTTGCTGAGGCCTCCGTAGAAGCTGAACAGATGCTTGCAAAGAATATTATATGCTTCTTGTAAAGCCTGCAGAACCATGAGGCAATTAAACCACTTTTCTTTATTAATTACCCAGTCTCAGGTATTTCTTTATAGCAATGAAAGAACAGCCTTAATACAGCTGCCTTTTCATTTTGTTGAGTTTCCTTTGCTGTGCAGAAGCTTTTTAGTTTGATGTAATCCTACTTATTTCTTTTTGCTTTTGTTGTTTGTACTTCTGGTGTAATTTCTAGGAAATCATTGCCAAGATCAAATTCAAGGAGATTTTTACCTTTTTTTTTCTAGGACTTTTACAGTTTTAGTTCTTACATTTAAGTCTTTAATCTATGTTGAGATTTTTGTGTATGTTTATGGTATAAGATAAGGGTGTATTTTATTCTTTGGCATATGAATGTTCAGTTTTCCAAACAATACCGAGAAGACTATACTCTCTCCCCTGTGTCTTTTTGGTGCCCTTGTTAAAAATTAGGTGACCTTATAAGCTTGTGTTTATTTCTGGGCTCTCTATACCTTCCATTGGCCTGTGTGTCAATTTGTATGCCAGTACCATACAATTAAGATTACAGTTCACTTTGTAATATAATTTGAAATCAGTTAGTGTGATGTCTCCAGCTTTATTTTTTTATTTTTTGCTCAAGATTGTGTTACTATTAGGGGTCTTTTGTGTTTCTGTAGAAATTACAGAATTTTTTTTTATTTTGTGAGAAAAATGCCATTGGAATTTTGGTAAAGATCACATTGAATCTGTACATTGCTTTAGGCAGCATGGACATTTAAAAATATTAATAATTTTAATCCATAGAACTACCATATGACCTGTCAATAATCCCTCTTCTGTATATACCCAAACAAAATGAAATCAGCACCTCAGAGATATTTGCACTCCCAATGTTCATTACAGAATTATTCACAATAGCCAAATTATCAAATCAACTTAAGTGTCTATTGACTGATGAATAAATAATTGTGGCATGTACATACACATACATATGTAATGAAATATTATTCAGCCTTTAAAAATGAGATTTTTTATTTGCAATAATGTGGATGAACCTGGAAAACATTATGTTATGTGAAATAAGATAAACACAGAAAAAAGAATATTGCATGATCTGTCTAACATGTGGCATCTAGAAAAAGATCAAGTATAATATATAGAAACACACAGTAAAATGGTGGTTACCAGAGGCAGCAGGGGAAGGGAGGAGAAGAGATGAGGAGATGTAGGTCAAAGGGTATGAAGTTGCAGTTATGTAGGATGAATGAGTCTAAAGATGTAATCTAAAGTGTGAGGGCTATAGTTAATAACATTACATACTGGAAATTTTTTAAGACAGTACATTTTAGGTACTCTTACAACACAAAAAAGAAAGGCAAGTATGTGAGATGATGGATATGCCAATTGGCTTAACTGTAGTAATTACATATTTAATTATATGTGTATATATATATATACATCATGTTGTACACCTCAAATAGATAGAGTAGAAATAAAATTTTTAGCAGTGAAATAACCCAAATAGCCATTGATGGATGGCCAAAGGTAATATGTATACACATACAAAGGAATGGTATTTTGCCTTAGAAAGGAATGAAATTCGATTACATGCTACAACATGGATTAACCTTTAATAAACACAAAAGAACAAATACTGTATGACTCCACTTATATGAGGCACATAGAATAGGCAAATTTATAGAAACAGAAACAGAAAATAGAATACAGGTTATCAGGGATTCAGGAAAAGGAGGAATGGGAAGTTATTTTTTAATGGTTAGAAAGTTTCTCTTTGAGATTATGAAAAAGCTCTGAAAATGGGTAGTGTTGGCACAACATTGTGAATGCACTTAACTGTAGTCTTGAAGATGGTTACCACAATTTTGTTTTAATGGGCTATAAAATGTCACTTGTACATGGATTGACATCACCATTTGGCAGTACCACTCTGTGTGAAAAATAATGAAAATTTTCAAATAATAAAGTCTTATTACAAATCAGCATTGATAAACATTTTCAATTAATTTTGATGATAGAGAACACTAACTTTGAACTCAAATTAAGTGACATATTATCTTTAAAAAATTTGATTCTGCTCAATAGTAAACCTGTATTACAAAAATATATTCAACTAAATTAATAAACATATCAAATTATAATTAGAATTTCATCAATAAAACATTTATGGAAAAATTCAATAAATGTCCCCTTGCTCTCTCCTTCATCTTGAGAATCAGTGAGCCCACAGAGAAATGGTAACTGCTCTGCCATTTGGTTAAAAGAAGGCCCATGTGTATGGGACAGAACAGTTTTTCCAGTACTCTATACTGCCAAGTAGCCACCAATACATGGAACTCTCACCATTAGAAATCCAACTATTCATTCTAAAGCTTGAAGTCTCCAAGTATGTCCTGCTGAAAATTAAATACCTGGAGAACTTTCAGTCAGGACAAGATGGCACAGACCCATTTCTCCCTACTCCAACCCACTAAGTTCAAACTATAAACCCATGAAATAATGCACAAGACATCCAAATGAGAACTATGTGGTAAGAAGGTTGTAGGGAAAACATAAACTGATTTGTGATCTCAGGAATGAAGAAACAACATATCACATGGGTATCTTATACCCCCTACCCCACAACTGAAGGAGGTGACCCAGACCCAGCATTTCCTGACCTCCTTACCTAGAAACAAAAGGCAGCCCAAGTGGCATCATTCATTTCGTGAATCCAAAGATAATCTGTCTCCCATCACCAGCAAGGTGGGGGTACATTGGGAGTCCTACTAAATATAAGAGATCAGGGGAAGTGTTCTCCTTCCCTGAAGGTCTTGAGACTGCTGACAGGTATCTACATGGGCAGGCCTAACTCATAAGAGAGACCCAGTCACAAAAGCAGCCCAGCCTTGGAGGCCTATTTTTACCCTTGTGTACTGAGATTCTCTTCACACTGAGACTGTTGGACAAGGCAATTAGATTCTTATTGAATCTTGCAGGCCTAATACTCCCCTTACATGTCCAAAAACCCTACAGCATTGTCATTGTAACCTCACCCGATAGGACATAATAAAAATCACTTGCAATATCAAAAGCCAAGAAAATCACAACTTGAATTAACAAAGACAATCAAGAGATGCCAATACTGAGATGTTGACTTAGATTTATCTAACAAAGAGACACAAGTAGAGGAATTTCACCATAAGTACCTGGCTCAGGAAATGCTCTCCATTACCCACACAGGTGGTGGTGGTGGTGAGGGCGCAGGCAGATTTTGCTGCAACTACCTGCCAAGGAAGCATCTTTGACCATGCAATATGAAACTCCTTTTCCACCAAATTTCCGGAAACCTAGAGATACTCAGGGACCTGGCCTGAGGAAACCACTCTACCATCTCAAGTAGCAGCAGCTGAAACCAATGGAAGCCTAGACAGCAACAAATCAATCAAAATACTACCAGAAAGGCTCTGCACTTAAATTGTCATTGTAACCTCAGCCAACAAAAGTAAGCCAGGACCTACATGCTAAACTCAAACAGGGCAATTGCCTTCTAAAATAAAAGATTTAAATGAGACCCAGAGTCTACTTATATAATACATGAAAGTTTAGGATGTAATCAGATATCACTTGTAGTATCAAAAGCCAAGAAAATCACAACTTGAATGAGTAAAGACAATATAGAGATACCAACACTGAGATTTTGACTTAGATTTATCTAACAAAGATTTTTTAAGCATTAGAAAAATGCTTCAGGCCAGGCACAGTGGCTCACACTTGTAATCCCAGCACTTTGGGAGGCTGAGGCAGGCGGATCACTTGAGGCTAGGAGTTGGACACCAGCCTGGCCAACATGGTGAAACCCTATCTCTACTAAAAATACAAAAGAATTAGCCAGGCATGGTGGCAGGTGCCTGTAACCTCAGCTTCTCAGGAGGCTGAGGCAGAAGAATTGCTTGAAACTGGGAGGCAGAGGTTGCAGTGAGCTGAGATCGCGCCATTGCACTCCAGTCTGGGCAACAACAGTGAGACTCTGTTTTAAAAAAAAATGCTTCAATAATCAATTATAAATTCTCTTGAGACATGAAAAAAATAGAAAATTATAGCAAAGAACTAGAAGTTATTAAAATGGAAATTATAGAGCTGAAAATATAGTAACAGAATTAAAAAAAAAAACCATAGTGAGTTGAATGGGCTCAGTGGTAAAAAGGATATGGCAAAAGATAGAGTCAGTGAACATGGGGGCAGAAAAATAGACCTTACCCAATGTGAGAAACAAAGAGAAAAACAAAAACACACAAGCACATGAATAGAGCCTCAGGAATCTATACAATACCAAAATTTCAATATTTGTATCATGAACATTCCATAAAGACTGGAAAAGCAGCCAGGCGCAGTGGCTCACGCCTGTAATCCCAGCACTTTGGGAGGCCGAGGCGGGTGGATCACGAGGTCAAGAGATCAAGACCATCCTGGCCAACATGGTGAAACCCCGTCTCTACTAAAAAATACAAAAATTAGCAGGGCATGGTGTGCCTGTAGTCCCAGCTACTCGGGAGCCTGAGGCAGGAGAATTGCTTGAACCTAGGAGGTGGAGATTGCAGTGAGCCGAGATTGTGCCATTGCACTCCAGCCTGGCGCCTGGCGACACAGCAAGACAATGTCTCAAAAAAAAAAAAAAAGTGGAAAAGCAAGTGTAGCTGAAAGAGTATTTGAAGAAATAATGGCCAAACACTTCCCATATTTGGCAAAAGATATAAACCTACAGATTTAAAAACTAAATGAAACCCAAACATGAAAAGCCTGAAGAATTACATACAAAGACAATGTTTTGATTGAATTTCTGTAAGACAAAGAAAAAACTTTGATAGAAGCCAGAGAGAAGGAACATATTGCCTATAGAGGAACACCAATTCAAATGACAGTGAACGTCACATCTAAAACCATGGAGACTACAAAGAAGTAATGCTTGAGTATCTTTCAATGCTAAAAGAATTGCTAACCACATCATATGGTTTGGCTCAGTATCCCCACCCAAATCTCATGTCAAATTGTAATCCCCAATGTTGGAGAAGGAGCTTACTGGGATCATTGGATCATGCAGTTGGACTTTTTTCTTATGTTCTTGTGATAGTGAGTCCTCATAAGATCTGGTTGTTTAAAAGTGTGTAGCACCTTCTCCTTCTTTCCCTTTCTCCTGCTCCCACCATACAAAGCATGCCTACTTTCTCTTCACCTCCCACCATGATTGTAAGTTTCCTGAGGCCTGCCTAGCCATGTTTCCTGTACAGCCTACAGAACTGTGAGTCAATTAAACCTCCTCATTTCCATTTTTTTATTTTTTATTTTAATTTTTTTTATTGCATTTTAGGTTTTGGGGTACATGTGAAGAACATGCAATATTATTGTATAGGTACACACGTGGCAGTGTGATTTGTGGCCTTCCTCCCCTTCACCTATATCTGGCATTTCTCCCCATGTTCTCTCTCCCCAACGTGCC
>CAUYQU010082622.1:0-18762 GCA_963574635.1 Cheracebus regulus | reverse complement strand
ATCCCAAATCCATAAAACATACATTTTTGTCAGTATCACATTACACCTATTTTAAAAGTGACCACATAATTGGAAGTAAATCACTCCTCAGCAATTGCATAGCATTTCACAGGTTTAAATAAAATATTGGTTGGCTGCTTGTTTGTTATTTTCATCCCTTATTCCTTCCTGTTTCCATTATTAAGCACAATTATTGGCATAAAAGAGGTTTTTAATATCCATTTTTAGACTGCATTCTAGCCTGGGCAATAGAACAAGAATCCCGTTCTCTCTCCCTCTTTCTCTTCCTCTTTCTTTCTCTCTTTCATTCTGTTTTCTTTCTTTCTTTCACTCTTTCTTTCTTTCTTCTTTTCCCTCTTTTTCTTTCTTTCAAAAAAAGTTAAATTAAAAAAAGAAAAAAAACAATTAAAAAAAAACTATGAAAGTTAGATTCAATTTTTTTTTTTTTTTTGAGATGGAGTCTCACTGTGTCACCCAGGCTGGAGTGTAGTGGCGCAATCTCAGCTGACTGCAACCTCCACCTTTGAGGTTCAAGCAATTCTCCTGCCTCAGCCTCCTGAGTAGCTGGGATTAAAGGTGCGCGTCACCAACCCTGGCTTTATTTTTGTATTTTTAGCAGATATGGGGTTTCACCTTGTTGGTTGGCCTTGTCTCTAACTCCTGATCTCATGATTAGCCCACCTCTGCCTCCCAAAGTGCTGGGATTACAGGCATGAGCTACTGCGCCAGGCCTGAGGTTTGTATTTCAAATGCAGGGCTGGAGCAGTGTTAAGTCTAAGAGTCTGGAGATAGCAGAATTACTTTATATAAATCAATAAGAAGAATTTGAGTTCAGGATGGGGAGAAATCAGAGGAAGGAGTAAGGAGGAGAAATAAGAAGGAAGAAAGGAAAAAATAGAAGCAATTTTGAATTTCCAGTAGTAGAATATCAAGATATCTTTAAAGAACAGGCATATTTAATTTGAAATTGCTTATGTTACTGAGATCTAAACTACTAGTAAAGTGAAATCTAACAACTATTTGGAGAACAATTCGACAAAAGCTATCAAAATAAAAATGTATAGGGCTGGGCGTGGTGGCTCAAACCTGTAATCCCAGCAGTTTGGGAGGCTGAGGCGAGTGGATCATGAGGTCAGGAGTTTGAGACTATCCTGGCCAACATGGTGAAACCCGTCTCTACTGAAAATAGATAAAATTAGCCGGGTGTGGTGGCAGGTGCCTGTAATCCCAGCTACTTGGGAGGCTGAGGCAGGAGAATCACTTGAACTTAGAAGCAGAGGTTGCAGTGAGCTGAGACTGCTCCACCGCACTCCAGCCTGGGAAACAGAGCGAGACTCCTTCATAAAAATAAATAAATAAATAAATAAAAATAAAAACGTATACATCTTTTGACCCTTCAATTCCATTTCCAGAAATTTATCCTACCTTGGTACTTGCAAAGACTTATGACCTCTTTGTTTGTAATACCAAAAGGTAGGAGGGCACCTAAGTGTCTATCTGTATAGTATATTATGTAATAGAATACTATGTAACTATTAAAAAGACTGGGGCAGAGTTATACATATTACCTATGAAATAATAGCTCAACTAAAAAGGGAGTTCCATCCTAGGGAGAGGAGAACACCAAGAGCCAATGGGAAGAACCAAGCCAAAGTCCAGGTTGGAGTCTAAACACCTGCAAGAATATAGAGACATCATATCTGCAGTGGCTGGTGTGGGTAATGATGATTGGGAATCAGAAAGCCTCAGAATCGCAGAGGGAGGACTAGCATGACAGAATGTGGGGAATTAGCAAGGGAAAAGGTCCTCAATGATTCCATTAAATAGAGCTGGTGTCTGTGGCTCACCTTCAGAGATTTGTAGTTGCACTGTGCCTGGGTGGGTCTGTTTGCTTAATGAGCCAGGGCCAGATCAGAGAAAGGAAGTAAAGGGACATAAAGATGGGACTAAGAAAATGAACCTTGGAGTTGTGGGTGAATAACACAGTTATGTGGCTTTTTAATTAGCTTTTCAACTGAACTCGAAGGCGATTAAGAGATTGATATCAACAAACAGAGGGAACTGACTGTCCTATTAAGCTTTTTTTTTTTTTTTTTTTTTGAGACAGAGTCTTGCTCTGTCGCCAGGCGCCAGGCTGGAGTGCAGTGGCGCAATCTCGGCTCACTGCAACCTCCACCTCCTGGGTTCAAGCAATTCTCCTGCCTCAGCCTCCCAAGTAGCTGGGACTACAGGCACGGGCCACCATGCCCAGCTAATTTTTGTATTTTTTTTTTAAGTAGAGACGGGGTTTCACCATGTTGGCCAGGATGGTCTCAATCTCTTGACCTCATGATCCAGCTGCCTCTGCCTCCCAAAGTGCTGGGATTACAGGTGTGAGCCACCGTGCCAGCCCCATTTAGGTTTTTTAAAAAAAATCAATTGCACAGGAAGGAGGAGGACTAGTTTGACAGTATTTTGTGTGAAAATGGTTTATGTCTCACAAAACCTAATACAGTCACAGTTTCATGAAGACACACTGTCAGATCTAGAGAGATAATAGTTTCCCTGCATTTTGAACTGACTGGTTCTGACTGACCCATATTAAGAAAGATATTGAGGGCTGGTGCAGGAGATCACGCCTGTAATCGCAGCACTTTGGGAGGCTGAGGTCTGCGGATCACCTGAGGTCAGGAGTTCAAGACCAGCCTGGCCATTATGATGAGACCCCATCTCTACTAAAAATACAAAAATTAGCCAGGCATGGTGGCATATGCCTGTAATCCCAGCTACTCAGGAAGCTGAGGCAGGAGAATTTATTGAACCTGGAAGGTAGAGATTGCAGTGAGCCAAGATCCCACCACTGCACTCCAGCCTGGGTGACAGAGGGAGACACCATTTCAAAAAACAAAAAGAAATGTCAGATATAGGTGACGGGGGGATGGAGGCAGCAAACCACATTGCCATGTATGTACCTATGCAACAATCCTGCATGATCTGCACATGTACCCAAGAACCTAAAGTACAAAAAACAAAACAAAACAAAAATGAAAACAGGCCAGTACTTCTGTGTAGAATGTTAGTGGTTGTTAAAAAAAAAAAAAAAAAGGCGAGGCACGGTGGCTCACACCTATAATCCCAGCACTTTGGAAGGCTGAGGTGGGTAAATTGCTTGAGGTTAGGAGTTCAAAACCAGCCTGACCAACATGGTGAAACCCTATATATTTTGGTCTACCAAAAATATAAAAATTAGCCAGGTCTGATGGTGGGCACCTGTAATCCCAGCTATTTAGGAGGCTGAGACAGGAGAAGCTATCACTTGAATCCAGGAGGCAGAGGTTGCAATGAGTCAAGATTGCACCACTGCACTCCAGCCTGGGTGACAGAGTGAGAATCCCCATCTCAAAATAAACAAATGAGAAGGAAAGAAAGAAAGGAAAGAAAAGAAATAAAGAGAGAGAAAAAGAGAAAGAAAGGGAGAGAGAGAGAGAGGGAGGGAGGGAAGGAAAGAAAGAAAGAGGGAAGTGAAGGAAGAGAAGGAAGAGAAGAAAGAAAAAAAGGAAAGAGGGAAATTGAGGAACTAGAATATGCCTAGTGAGAGCTCATATTCGAAAAAAATCTCATAACTTTACAAGGTGAGAAAGAATTTGATGGAGTTTGGAGATATTATTGATGAGAAAGAGAAGACTAAGGTAATAAATAATATCTGTCCTCAAATAGCAGGTTGTCAGGTATAATAAGGTTGACAAGGCTAGGCACAGTGGCTCATGCCTGTAATCCCAGCACTTTAAGAGGCCGAGGCAGTCAGGACTCTTGAACACCTGAGGTCAGGAGTTCAAGACCAGCCTGACCAATATGATGAAACCCTGTCTCTACTAAATACAAAAATTAGCCAGACATGGTAGCATGTGACTGTAATCCTAGCTACTCAGGAGGTTGAGACAGGAGAATCACTTGAACCCGGGAGGCAGAGGTTGCAGTGAGCCAAGATTGCGCCATGGCACTCTAGCCTGCTGGGCAACAAGAGTGAAACTCCACCTCAAAAAAAAAAAAAAAAAAGGTCGAGAATATAAAAATGTCAATGTTCAACTGTTTTGATCTATAAAAATAGCAATTTCATTTGGTTCAACCTAATAGAAGAGGATGTAGACTTATTTTCTAATGCTGCAGAGGGCAAAACAGAATCATTGGGTCAAAGAGGGAAGCAAATGTTACATTGATATAGGAAGGAATTTGTCACAATCAGATGCTCAGGAACAGAATTAAGTTTCTTACAAAGATCTAGTTTCTCTGTCTGAGAGAGCCCAGGCAGAGCTCGGAGCTGGATGACTGTGTGTTGGGGATATTTAGAATATTCTGCATTTAGTGGGGGACTCTCCATGATCCGGCCTGCATTTGCACCCCGGCCAACTGGATCCCACAGTACAGGGACAATACACCAGACCACTTAGGGCACCCTGGGCTGTCCCAAGTTCCCAAATTGTTTTACACTGCTGTATCTTCATGCTTGTCTATCTCCTTGCCTAGAATTTTTATTTTTTACTTTTATTTTTATTTTTTTCAGACAGAATCTCACTCTGTTGCCAGGCTGGAGTGCAGTGATGGGATCTCAGCTCACTGCAACCTCCTCTGCCTCCTGAGTTGAAGCGATTCTCCTGCCTCAGCCTCTTGAGTAGCTGGGACTACAGGCACTCGCCACCATCTCCAGCTAATTTTTGTATTTTTAGTAGAGACAGGGTTTCACCATGTTGGCCAGGATCTCTTGGCTTTGTGATCCACCCACCTCGGCCTCCCAAAGTAGCTGGGATTACAGGCGTGAGCCACCATGCCTGGCTGAATTTTTATTTGTATTTTTGTTTTTCGAGACAGGGTCTTGCTCTATCACCCAGGCTGGAGTGCAGTGGCATTATCTTGGCTCATTGCTACCTCCACCTCTCAAGCTCAAGCCATCTTTCCCCCTCAGCCTCCAGAGTAGCAGGGACTACAGGCATTTCCACCATGCCAGGATAATTTTTTGTGTTTTTTGTAGAGATGGGGTTTCACCATGCTGCCCAGGTTGGTCTCGAACTCCTGGACTCAAGTGATCCACCAGACTCAGCCTCCCAAAGTGCTGGGATTACAGGTGTGAGCCATCATGCCTAGCCCCTTGCCTAGAATTTTAGGCCTCCCTGCAAATTCCTGCTCATTTCAAGTGTGACTCAACTCAAGTGTGGCCCCACCTGAATTCTCAAAACTGTCTTTCACGCTCTCCTCTGCACCACCTTGTACCTTGTGCTTACTTCTGTAGTGGCTGTTATGGTTCTTTTGCAATTTTTGGTGTATTTTTCTCTTTCCTACCAAATGTGAGCTGCTTGTGGACCAGAAACATTTCTCTCTCATCTGTATATTCCCCAGTGATCACAGTAATATCTGCTACATGGCAAATACTCCATAAAAAATTCATTAAATGAATGAGGTTAGATATTTTGATTTTATATATATGTAACATCAAAAAGTTATAAATATGAATTTTAAATCAAATATTAATTGTTTAATAAAAAATTAATGTCCTTGCTATGTGTGATGCACAATGATATTTTCTATTCTATATTATTCATTTTTTAAAATGGAAGTCATGACCTAGATTCCAAAATTAACTTTGGTTCCCAGGCTTATTCTGAAAAACACTGAACTGTATGGTCCACAGCAGGGATTTGAATGGAAGCTATGATCATAGAACCCTTTGAGAACCCAATGGAAGCTATGGGCCTGAAACTGACATTCAATTTCCTGCATACCTGTAGTCCCAGCTACTCGGGAGGCTGAGGCAGGAAAATTGCTTGAACTCAGGAGGCAGAGGTTGCAGTGAGCCAAGATCTTGATACTGCACTCCAGCCTGGGTGACAGAGCAAGACTCCATCTCAAAAAAATAAAAATAAATAAAACAAAACAAAAAGTATTAAGAAGTAGTATTGGGGCTGGGCACAGCAGCTCACACCTGTAATCCCAGCACTTTGGGAGGCTGAGGCAGGCGGATTACTTGGGGTCAGGAGTTCGAGAGCAGTCTGACCAACATGGCGAAACCCCCGTCTCTACTAAAAATACAAAAATTAGCCAGTCATGGTGGCACACATCTGCAATCCCAGCTATTCGGAGGCTAACGTAGGAGAATTGTATGAACCCAGGAGGTGGAGGTTACAGTGAGCTGAGATCGCACCACTGCACTGCAGCCTGGGCGACAGAGTGAGATTCCATCACAAAAAGAAAAGAAAACAAAAAAGAACTAGTCTTGGAACCTTGAACCTCTATCAATCACCTGTAGGGAGAGCACAAATTTGGAGGGGAGCTACATAAAGAACAAAGAATGGAAAGGAAATTTCGAGGTGAGACAGGTAGGATAGATAAGTACACGTGAAAGATCAAAGAGTGAAGAACAAAAGAAATCCCGACTAAGGGTCAGGTAGAGGGGAGAGGTGTGGCTATGCTGACCCAGGTTTTCAGGCCTGCTGTATCTGATTTTCTTTTCAGAGTATTAGGCTTGGTATTCCAGCCCTGTAGCTTTCTTCTTCCTTCCCAATGGCTCCCTCTCCCTTCCTCCCCTTTAGGCAGCCCTTATGGAAACTCTGAAATTCTTTCTCTTTTCTTCCAGATGGGGAGCTCTGGCAAAAAGAATGTTCTGGCCTGTATGCAATGACTCCGTTTTCTCTGCCAAGGGATAAAGCTAAAATCTGCTTTCTTGGAAACTAGCTAATATCTTTAGGAAGTATGACCCTAGTTAAGGATAGATTGGGACCTTTTTTTTTTTTTGAGACAGAATCTCTGTTATACAGAGTGCAGTGGCAAGATATCAGTTTACTGCCACCTCTAACTCCCAAATTCAAGTGATTCTCATGCCTCAGCTTTCTGAGTAGCTGGAATTTCAGGCATTTGCCACCATACCCAGCTAGTTTTTGTATTTTTAGTAAAGACAGGTTTCACCATGTTGGCTAGGCTGGTCTTGAACTCCTGGCCTCAAGCAATCTGCCTGCCTTGGCCTCCCAAAGTGCTGGGATTACAGGCGTGAGACACCTGCCCAGCCAAGATGGGGACCTTTGAATAAAGGGAGGGTAAGAAAGTAATTTTCGGCATCTATCTACTGGTACAGTGACTCACAAAGGTATTAGGATCTTGAACAGCAACAAATGATTTAAAAACGGAATCTCCTATCTCTGAGATCTAACCTTAGGATCACATACCATATTGGTCTTCTTTAAATCTAAGAATAACATTTAAAGTGTTTTTGGCAACCTGTTTAAGGAGGCAACAAATATATATCTCACATTTTCTTTTATTTTTCCTTCCTTCCTTCCTTTTTTTTTTTTTTAAATAGAGATGGGGTTTCACCATGTTGGCCAGGCTGGTCTTGAACTCCTGACCTCCTGATCCACCCATCTCTGCCTCCCAAAGTGCAGGGATTACAGGCGTGAGCCACCATACCCGGCCCCTTCCTTTTTTTTTTTTTTTTTTTTTTAAAGAGACATGGTCTTGCTATGTCGCCCAGACTAGAGTGCAGTAGCTATTCACAGGCGCGATCCCACTACTCATCAGCACAGAGTTTTGACCTGCTCCATTTCCGACCTGGGCCAGTTCACCCCTCCTTATGCAACCTGGTGGTCCCCCGCTCCCGGGAGGTCATCATATTGATGCCGAACTTAGTGCGGACACCCAATCAGCATAGCGCACTACAGCCCAGAACTCCTGGGCTCAAGCGATCCTCCCACCTCAGCCTCCAGAGTAGCTGGGACTACAGGCATGCACCACTGCACCTGGCCCTTTCTTTCGTTCTTAGATGGAGTCTTGCTATGTGGCCAGGCTGGAGTGCAGTGGTGCAATCTTGGCTTACTGCAACCTCCGCTTCCCGGGTTCAAGCAATTCTCCTACCTCAGCCTCCTGAGTAGCTGGCACTACAGGCACATGCTGCTACACCTGGCTAGTTTTTTGTATTTTAGTAGAGACTGACGGGGTTTCACCATGTTGGCCAGGATGGTCTTGATCTTCTGACCTTGCAATCCACCTGCCTTGGCCTCCCAAAGTGCTGGGATTACAAGCGTGAACAACCGTGCCTGGCCTATATCTCACATTTTCTAACAGCACAAATTGTGAAAGAGACACATGTGAAGCCCAGAAGCATCATAGAATCAGTTTCCTCTAGAACCCTCAGGAATTTGGCAATTATAGAACTTTGGTAAAGTCCAGAAAGCCCAGGACATTACTGTAGTCCACAAGTAACTAGGCTGAGGGAAAGAATAAAATTTGGGGTGGGGTTAGGAAACCTGACTTATGTCCCTAGATAGGCTCCTGATTCACTGTGTGACAATCACCAGTCACTTCCTGGCTCAGTGTTTCAGTCCCTTCCTCTGCCCAAGTAAAATAAAATAATGATTTTATTCTTTTTTTTTTCTGAGAAAGTTAAGCATGATTGTTTCTATCAAGAAATCTGGAAAGCAGCCAGTCTCTAGTGTAGCTCTGTAGGATGATTTTGCTCATTTTATAAGCAATGTAACCTGTAAACCTCTTGGTTGTTGTTGGGACCCTCGGAAGGGAATGACATAAATCGGTAGTCTGCTTTCCTCCTGCTTCTTCTGACTGGGATGACACTATCGTGTTGCTAACCGAGGGCCCTGGAGAGAGATTTGGGAGATAACTGGGTAACACCCAACTAGGTCAGGGAATGAGTCAGGGCTCAAGGACTCTATACCAACCTCTCCCACTCCTGCCAGGAAACCTCTGGGTGAGACAGATGAGAGAGAAGCCAAGGGGCGGGCCTCACGGCTGCCTGCCCTGGGGCCTCTGGCTTGTGGTTACACCCTGGTTTGCCCTGCAGCAGCTGTAACGTGTCTGCTGACACGAAAGCCCTGGACTCCCCTGTCCCTCCCCCTTTCCCAAACTTCTGCTCAGTTTCAGAAACAGATGGCACATTCCACACCAGTAGTGACCATCAGAGAGATGAGAGGAAAACGGCAGAGCAAACCTAGGTGGAGATGTGACATTTCAGAAGGCACTGAGCAAAATACCGAACATGAGACTTTTCATCCAGGAGGTGAGTAGGAAGCAGAAATTAAAGTCACCTCCAGAGAAACCAGGATGGGAAAAGGGCAGAACGACATGGCTGGGCTACAGATGATAGAACACAGCTGAAGGATAAGGCTGGGGCATGCCCTGCAGTGCTAGCCTGGAAACCTGCAAGCCTTAAGAGCAAAACAGCAAAGGTCACATCTCTTGTTTGGAGGTACTCAGTGCCTGCAAATCCATCTTTCTTTCCTCAACATCTCAATTCCCAGTTTATAACAGGCTGGTGCAAAAACGGTTTTAGGCACCTACCATCTACCAGGTCACATGTTTCCATATATGACTTCACTTATGCTCACAACAGCTCTATGAGGTAAGTTCTCTGCATTTCAGTGTACCCATCTGTGAAATTATCTCCATTTCACAGATGGGTACACTGAAATGCAGAGGACTTAAGTAATTGGCTAATAAAGTTTGGAAATAGTGGAGCAATATCTACATCTGGCCAGGAGCAATCCTAGCCAGAGCCCCCACGGATTTCATTATGCCAAACTCTCTTTGATTTGAAGTCAAATCAAAGCAAAGCAAAATGATGTCCAAAGAGTAGATACATCTTAAAAGCTTTTCAAGGAACAGACCAGGTAATGAGCAATTTTTTTTTAAATTAATATATCTTTTAATTTCAAAAGCTTTTGGAGTACAATTAATTTTGATTACATGGATGATTTGTACAGTGGTAAAGTCTGAAATTTTAATGCACCAGCCACTCAAGTAGTATATGTTGTATCCAATATGTATTTTTAATCTCTCACATGCCTCCCACCAGTAATGAGCAATTAATGGAGATCTCTGAATCTCTCAACATAAGTATTTAAAAATCCTGGAATTGTTGGGTTTGCGCAGGGCTCCCTGCAATGTGAGATCCCCGTGCAGCCTTGGTACCCTCTAGTGGAAGTTTCCTGCATTCACACAGCTTCCCTGGTTCCAACCCCAAAGAGTTGGGAAGGAAGACTTCACCCAGCCACTGGAGAGCATCCCAAAAGAATGGTCAGCTGGAAGATAGATTTTTGTATAGCAGGGTCCATGCAGGGTAGAGGAAGGAATACAGACTAGAGAAAATGTGTGCCAAGCACTTGGTTCACAAGGGACCCCCAAAATGAGTCATTGTTAGTATATAAATGAGCTCAGGCCTTTGTACATTATTAATAGGGCCTCAATATACATAACACAGAACTGTAGGCCTTTAGGGCTCTAGAGAGAGACTTTTTTTTTTTTTTTGAGATGGAGTCTTGCTCTGTTGCCCAGGCTAGAGTGCAGTGGCGAGATCTTGACTCACTGAAACCCCTGCCTCCCGGGTTCAAGCAATTCTCTGCCTCAGCCTCCTGAGTAGCTGAGATTACAGGCACCCACCATGCCTGGCTAATTTTTGTATTTTTAGTAGAGACAGGGTTTCACCATGTTGGCCAGGCTGGTCTTGAACTCCTGACCTTGTGATCCACCCACTTTGGCTTCCCACAGTGTTGGGATTACAGGCGTAAGCCACCACACCTAGCCCTGACACTTTTTTTTTTGAGACAGAGTCTCGCTGTGTCGCTCAAGCTGGAGTGCAGTGGTGCGATCTTGGCTCACTGCAACCTCCGTCTCCCAGGTTCAAGCAACTCTCTTGCCTCAGCCTCCCAAGTATCTGGGACTACAGGCACATGCTGCTACGCCTGGCTAATTTTTTATATTTTTGTATTTTGTATTTTTTTTTTTTTTTTTTTTTTTAGACAGAGTCTTGCTCTGTCGCCAGGCTGGAGTGCAGTGGTGCAATCTCGGCTCACTGCAACCTCCGCCTCCTGGATTCAAGCGATTCTTCCGCCTCAGCCTCCCGAGTAGCTGGGACCATAGGCGAGTGCCACCACGCCTGGCTAATTTTTGTATTGTTAGTAGAGACAGGGTTTCACCATGTTGGCCAGGATGGTCTTGATCTCTTGACCTTGTGATCCACCTGCCTCGGCCTCCCAAAGTGCTGGGATTACAGGCATGAGCCACAGTGTCTTGCCTATTTTTTGTATTTTTTCAGTAGTGACCGGGTTTCACCGTGTTGCGTAGCAACATGAGAACTCCTGAGCTCAGGCAATCTGCCTACCTCAGCCTCCTAAAGTGCTGGGATTACACTGCGGCCAACCTGCACTGTTTTTTTAAATGGAGAAAATTAGTGATCAGAGAACAAAGTGACTGACTGTGAGCAAAGTGATTTGCCCAAAGCCAAAGGGCAAATCTATGCCCACAATAGTGGGACTAGAACCCATGTCACCTGTCTCCCAATACAGAGATCTTTCCACTATATCACACTTCCTTATTTGTTGGTTGATTTTAGCCATGAATTGGTGTGCATACAAGGACATAAAGGTTGTAAGTAGGCAGGAAATTGTTTCTGCCTTCATCTGCCCAAATTCCATACATTTTTCTTTTTTTTTTTTTGCCCCCCTCAATTCCATATTTTTTCACTTTCATCCAATAGGCAGATTTTAGCTATAAACTGGTGTGCATACAAAGACACAAAGGTTGTAGTTATAACCAGGAATTTGTTTCTGCCTTCATCTGCCCTCAATCCATACATTTTTTATTCTTTAATCCAATAGACACATTTAGAGAGTGCCTATTCTTGCCACACTAGGCATTGCTTTTCAAATTTGTGGATCCTTTTACAGGGTATGCCAGCATATGAGAATTCCCAAGCTCTGGGAACCCCATGCCTACATCCCTTCAAGGCACTCCTTGAGCTTCTTCCCCAAGTTTCTAGCACTAAATCGTTAGATTTATTTCTGTCTCCCTCCCCCTGTAGAGGTAATCCCTGGGAATAGAAGTGGGTTAGAAACAGATTACTCTGATCCAAGGGCTTTGCTCTCTCCTCCCTAAACATGGTGTGGGAGGTGGGGGTTGTGGGGAGTTGAAAATAGCCTGAAATTCCCTTTTAGGATTATTGCTTGATTTAGCCATCTGGGGTGAAAGTGGAGCAAGAAGAGGTGAGGGATTAATTGTAGACCTAGCTTGAGCAATGAGATGCATGGGCTTCTTTTCTGGCTGAGCCAATGTGAGCAAGCAACATCTCTTCTGAAACCTGTCTTTAGAATAAGGAATTTAGGGCAAGCAGAAAGAGGTAAAGAAAAAGGTCTTGTTCAGGACCAGACTGGCCATCATGGTGAAATCCTATCTTATTTAAAAAAAAAAAAAAAGAAAGAAAGAAAAAGGCCTTGTCCCCAGCAGCAGAAGTGAGTGGAAGGATATATGGGAAAGAACAGCAGCTAAGAGAACAAAGTCCTGCAGCACAGGAATAAGGAATGACTTTTGGGCTTGGAAGCTACCTGCATTTCAGTGGTCTTAGCTTCAGCAAAGGTGAGAACTGCTCTCTAGGGGAGAGAACTAACACATGGACCTTCCTGTGGATTTCCTGTTCATCCGCCCATCAGGAACTCTCCTGCTTTAGGCACACTGCACTGGGGTGGACTCTGGAGCCAGGGATGTTATCTATGTCCAGCACAAAGAGCAGTTACACTTACCAGGATTCTGCTAGGCTCCGTTCGTATATGCTTTTCAGGGCTATGATGGGGCTTGGAAGCAGTAGTTATAACTAACCAGAGTGGGACCATATATTAATTCATTTTATGAGTAATAATGATTCTACTTAATAACCCCCTTTCTATAGGTAAGGAAAAAAGGTGAAGCAAAGATGTAAACTCAGGCACTACAGCATTCTTAACCACTATGTGAAAGCCATGTATAGTCAACTCGAGTGCCAACCAACTCTGCTAACATAGTTAGCTAAAGATCAGTTGAAGCTGGGCGTGGTGGCTCACACCTGTAATCCCAACACTTTGGGAGACTGAGGGGGAGAAAAAAATAAACTGCGTGTGGTGGCATGCTCCTGTTGTCCCAGCTATTAGGGAGACTGAGGCAGGAGGATCCATTGAGCCCAGGAATTCGAGGCGGCAGTGAGCTACGATGGCGCCACTGCACCCCAGCCTGGGTGACAAAGTGAGACCCCATCTCTAACTAACTAACTAAAGATCAGTTGAGAATATTTCTTAGAAAGTCAGGATTCTTCTTTCTCTACGCACCTTATTTTGGACAATTCACTTATTTTGCTCTCCATATTCTCACTTTAGGGAAGGGAAGTACAATATAAACACATGGCAAGCCTAGTACTTGCTTCAATTCAAGTATTATATTGTTTAGAAGTGGATCCTTCCCAATTCTCCAGAAGAATTTTCCTGGTTTAAATCAGCTGTGCTTCTCCTAGAAAGTAGGTTACTATGCAGAATTTCATCAGTTTCAGTCTCTGATGTCATCTGCTACCGGGAGGGGAAAAAAATGCAAGTATGTGTTCCACTGCTCACATGGGGAGAGTCTCATCCTCTTTGGGCTTCATGTATCGTATCATATAATATTGTATTTATTTATTTATTTTTTGAGGCAGAATCTCTTGTCACCCAGGCTGGAGTGCAGTGGCACAATCTTGGCTCACTGCAGCCTCTACATCCTGGGTTCAAACGATTTTTGTGCCTCAGCCTCCCAAGAAGCTGGGACTACAGGCTCATGCCACCATGCCCAGCTAATTTTTGTAATTTTAGTAGAGATGGGGTTTCACCATGTTGGCCAAGCTGGTCTCGAACTTCTGGCCTCAAGCATTCTGACTGCCTTGGCCTCCAAAAGTGCTGGGATTAGAGGAGTGAGCCATCACACTCGACCCTCTTTGAGCTCCATTTAGAAGTTTCAATAGGACAACAAGGGATTCCAGTAACTCACTTTATTGGGAAAAACAGAAAATCAACTTTTCCTTCTGCCTCATCATATTTCAACTGGGATTCTTCTCATCCATTTATTGTATAAATAAATATTTGAGTGTCTACTATGTGCAAGACTTCTTTGCAAGACTGAATGCCTAAACGTCTATTCCTTCCTCTACTTGCACAATGAGTTATCTTCTCTTGCTCCCATCATGCCAAGATCTTTTTATCTTGCTTTTTCTGAAATGTGAACTACTAAGATTGTAGGATTGGGGCTGGGCGCCATGGCTCACGCCTGTAATCCCAGCACTTTGGGAGGCCGAGATGGATGGATCACTTGAGGCCAGAAGTTCGAGACCAGCTTGGCCAACATGTGAAACCTCGTCTCTAAAAAAAAAAAAATTGGCCAGGTATGGTGACCCACGTCTGTAATCCCAGCTACTCAGGAGGCTGAGGCAGGAGAATCGCTTGAACTCAGGAGGTTGCAGTGAGCTGAGATCGCGCCACTGCACTCCAGCCTGGGCAACAGAGGGAGACTCGGTCTCAAAAAAAAAAAAAAGTGTTGGGAGTGGGTCTTGCTGAAAACCAAGGTTTGTGGCTGAAAGGGGCCTTAGGGGCTGCCTATTTCAACTCAGAGAACACGCTGAAGCCCAGAAAAAAGTCATATGAGGTTACACAGAGAGTCCCTTATTATTAATTCCTATTGTCAATTAACTGAACACAGTTCAGTTTTCCTTTTTAACGAATTAACGGGGTCCAGCTCTGAAGAGTAACATCTTTTCACCTATAGCTCCCAACAGAGCCCACGATCCGTCCCCTTATCCACCTTGCAGCTTTCACAAGCCAGTAGCTGTAGTGTGTAATTATCAACCTCATCCTTTTTAAAAAAAATGTCTGTCTGCTCTTAAGGTGTCTTTCCTGCAACATGTCTCGGCCTTTGAAGCTGGGGGACTTTGGCTGACCAAGGGCTTCTTAGTCCTTCATTCTGCTTCTGTGAAATGAGCCAGGAGCCTGATTCTGCATCTGATTTCCGGAGGAAAAGACAGACTCTGCCCTGGGCAACACATGGAATCCTGAACTTGAGGTCACGGGGCAGGTGTGAGGAGTGAGAGGGAGGCCTGTGGTCATTCCACACACAGGAGGGCAGCTCCTCCGAAGTCAGGGGACAGGGGAGCACAGGGATCCAGCGCCAAGCGCAAGGGTCCGGAGGAGGCCAGAGTTGGGCGGGAGGGGAGGGATCGGTCCCAGCAGATGGGAAGGATTCCAGGAGCAGACCTCAGGGATCATGAGCAAAGCTGCGGCAGGCAGAGGGAGAGGGGCCCCTGGAGAAGCTGGGGACAGGCTGGAATGGACACTTCTTGGAGGGAAGGGCTGTCAGGGAGGCCTCCTGGGGAGGAAGAGGCGTTCAGGAAGCTCCTGGAGGCGGCGCGGCCCCGGGGCGCTACCTTACCTGGGGCCCGGCCACCACGCTCTCGGCCGCCGCCTCTGCCCGCGCAGCGCGGGCACAGCTCGCCAGCACCTCGAACCCGGATGGATCGTCGGGCGTGGCCCCCAGCAGAGCTGCCTTCACAGAGGTGGTGCCCAGGTCAACGCCGAGGGTGATCCGACGCGCAGCCATGGCCGCCCGGACCCGCGCAGCTTCAGTCTGCAGCCAACCGCCCCCTTACCCGAGTCCGCGCTTTTCACCCGGGAGGGCGGGGAAGGGGCGGGGATTCGCCTGCCAAACTTTCAGTCACACCTAACATGGCGGCTTCTCGTCTTCCCATTGGCCGGAGGAGGCGGGCTTCCACGCACCCCTCTAGGCGAGCCCCGCTATAGGCGGAGAGGCGACGGAAAGCGGGACTTAAAGGAGGCCCGGCCCCGCAGGGCTCTGGTTTCCGCGCATTGGAGCGCAGTTTGAGCCCGTCTCACTAAAGGAGCCGAGAGGCGCTGGCGGCTCCAAGAGCCTCTGTGTGTGTCCCTGGCAGCGGCCTCATCCTCCCTCACGCCGGAGCCCCGAGCCCCGCCCCGATCCGACCCAGCCGCGCTCTGCCGGGCTAAGACGCGTGGAAACTACAAATCCCAGAGCGCACCTCGCCGCCATAGGCGAATCAGGTGGAGGAGGTCAGGTGACCGCGGACCCACCTCTCCAAAGTCTAGCCGGCCCCAGGAACTGGGAGCTTTCCAGAGCGGCACCTGGCGAGGCTTCTGCGTCCCGCGAGGTCAGTTCCTCTAGCCTGGGGGGACTAAGGTGAGAGCGGGCGCGGCCTCCCGCGTTTCCCAGGCGGGCTCCTAGGGGCGCAGCAGGTTGGCGGCGCAGCCTCCCGCGGTGCAGCGTCTTCAGCCGCGCCTGGCTCCGTTCCCCCAGCAGTGCTGGCCTCGCGACCCCGGACACGCCCCGGGTGGAAGGGCCCGGGCGGGGGTCGGCGGAGGCCGGGACAGCGGGCTGCCAGGTGGGTGCCGTTCCCAGCCCTTCTCTTCTGCTCAGTCTTGCATATTGCTTTGGAGACGCCGAGGACCTGTGTGGGAGCGCCGGTGGACGCGCGGGGTGCGGGACTCCGGTGGCTGATCAGGCCGAGACCCCACCCTCCGCTCCGGGTTTTCACCCTGGACGAAGGGAGGACCTGAGCCTGGTCTCTTCCAGTACCTGTGAGGAGGACAACCTTGCTTTGTGGGAGCTCGCTAGGCGCCCTGAGCAGCAGAGGTAGCCATTTGATTATATCATCGTTTCTCAACCTTGCTATTCCTACCCACCCCCTCTCGTAAAGTTTAATACCGCCAGTACACCCTGTATTTGTTTATGTGACCACAAACCATTATAATAGCTGTTTTCACCACCTCCAGTCAATTTTTTTTTTCTTTTCTTTTTTTCTTTTTTGAGATGGAGTCTCCAGCCTCTGTCGCCCAGGCTGGAGTGCAGTGGCACCATCTCAGCTCACTGCAGCCTCCACCTCCCGGGTTCAAGTGATTCTCCTACCTCACCGTCTCGAGGAGCTGGGACTACAGGCGCATGCCACCATGCCCAGCTAATTTTTGTATTTTTAGTAGAGATGGAGTTTCACCATGGTGGCCAGTCTGGTCTCAAACTCCTGACCTCAGGTGATCTGCCCGCCTTGGCCTCCCAAAGTGCTGGGATTACAGGCGTGAGTCACAGTGCCCAACTCACCCGCAGCCAATGTTAGTCTCACTTGACAATGCATGCTTTACATCTCCTCATTTAAGTCCTGTGAGGTAGTTACCACGGTCCCTGTTTACCACCACAAGGTTACATGACTAATAAATGGGAACCCAGGTTCAAGCGTGTCTCCAGTGCACACAGCCCTTACCACTACCTGTATACCCTCTCCAGAAGCAGGAGACCCAGGGAGTTCCGGGTGGTAGAACAGAAGACGGGACCAACAACTCATACCTGGCACAGGGGAGCTACCACAGGAGACTCGCAGCACCAGGTTCTTCCTGTGAAGGGACTGAATGGGTGAGGGGCTTCTTGAAACATGTGACATCCAAATGAGGCCTGGGAGATAGAACTTACATAGGAAGAGCTTGACAGACAGAGCCCTGTATCAGGAGATGCTTCAATTCTATCTTGTAGCTTTCACAAGCCACTACTTGTATGTCATTATCAATCTGATTTTTTTTTTTTAAATTTGAAATAGAGTTTCACTCTTGTTGCCCAGGCTGGAGTGTAATGGCACCATCTTGGCTCACTGCAACCTCTGCCTCCCGGGTTTAAGCGATTCTCCTGCCTCAGCCTCCCGAATAGCTGGGATTACAGGCGCACGCTACCACGCCTGGCTAATTTCGTATTTTTAATAGAGACAGGGTTTCACCATGTTGGCCAGGCTGGTTTGCAGGAGCCCCGGGAGGCTGTCAGGGTGGGAAGACCTGAGCACTCGGAAATCCATGCTGGCCTCCCTGCTGTTGACCCACGGTTCACCTGCTGTGTGTTGGGGATACAGGAATGCAGCACCCCATCTTCCACGCTAAGCCAAGGAGTCGCTCTGGGCTCATTCCTCCCCGAGTCGTCCTCGTGAGTGACCCCAGCCAATCCTGGAATGGTGACACTTGTCAAATGAAAAAGTCTCGCTGGGCATGGTGGCTCACACCTGTAGTCCTAACACTTTGGGAGGCTAAGGCGGGCAGATTGCTTGAGGTCGTGAGTTCAAGACCAGCCTGGCCAACATGGAGAAACCCCGTCTGTACGAAAAATACAAAATTAGCCAGGCGTGGTGGCACATGCCTGTAATCCCAGGTACTCAGGAGGCTGAGGCAGGAGAATGGCTTGAACCCTGGAGGCAGAGGTTACAGTGAGCCAAGATGGGGCCACTACACTCCAGCCTGGGAAACAAGAACGAAACTCTGTCTCAAAAAAGAAAATTTTTTTTTTAAGTCTTAAGGTCAGTTGGTATCATCAGCCCTTAGACTCTTATCCCAGGATAGGAAAGGAAATTGAATTCCTTGAGACTGGTAGGTTCACAAGGTCAAATCTCTGACCACAATTTTAATAATTTTTGGAGGAAAAGAATCTCAAGCCAGTAAAACTGCAGTGTTTCTTTCTGCTAAGTTGCAAAAAGCAGTTGCAGAGGGAAGAATTCAGGTCTGTGTCCACTTCCTCAGGAGGGCACTTATACACGACCTATTCGGCTGCTCTGAGCCTGTTTCTCTGCATATCAAAGAAAGATAAGTCCTCTCTAGGTGTCCTGAGGCTGTGATACAAAGCCCGTGAGGTCAGAGCAGTGAAGTGGGAGTCCTTTATGAGCTGTCCCATGCCATGGCTCCAGGGGGCAGATTGTCTACAGGGAGCTGAGCTGATTCAGTAGTCACGTGAACTTCTCTCTTGCTGTTTTTCTTCCTAGTTCTGAAAAATCGGGAAACATGACAAGGAATTGGCTGACTTTTTTTATCCTTTTTCCCCTGAAGCTCATAGAGAAATGTGGTAAGTTTAGAAATGGCATGTCAACTTTGTAAAGAGGGAACTGGTGGCTGGAGGAAGGAGTAGTCTGACCTG